>BRDA01005044.1:11122-33596 GCA_036984385.1 Crenuchus spilurus
GACGACGGTGGCGTTGAGAATGGTCCTTGTCACCACACTTCTCGACTAGTTACTGGACTTCTCTCGACCGTGTGCCAGCTCTCTTCAGGTCATTGATCAGCTCTTCACACCACTGTTCCTGGTAAGAGTTGCGGTGGCAGCAGGCAAAGAAGGGCATCCCAAACCTCTCCAATACTGCCAACAGCTCTGAGCTCTGACGGATCCCCAGTCGTTGCCAAGCCAATTGTGAGATATAATCTCTCCATCGGGTCCTGGGTCTGCCTCTGAGTCTCCTCCCAGTGGGATGTGCCTGTAATAGCTCAAGCAGGAGCCGACCAGATGCATCCTTAAGAGATGCCTGAACCACCACACCTGGCTCCTCTTGATTTGGAAGAACAGCAGATCAAGGCTGTCCTAAATTGCAAAACTCTTCACTCTGTCCCACAACCCTGCAGAGAAACCTCATTTCTGCCCCTTGTACCTTACCTTACATGAGTTTGCATGAAGACTCAGCTCTCATTTTCTTACCACAGATCAGTACAGTGCCCACAGACTGCAGACACTGACCCAATCCATTTTTCAGTCTCCCTCTTCCTTTTATCATCACTAATAGATTGTGTGATATGGGGTATTTATTTACTTGTTTAGAAACAGGTTTCTATAGAATTGTACTTAAAATCAGAAGGTTTCAAATAGGCCTAAAATTACTAAGCGTAGTGTGATCAATGCTACTCAGTATTTCATCATGACAGTCTTAAAACTATCAGAAAGGCTCCAGTTGACAGAGCAATTTATGATTCTTAGTACATCCTGTTGTACACACTCAATAACCAACTTAAAAAGTGATGTTGGAATATGGCCCAGCTTAGTTTCTTATGACAGTTATGAGTTCCTCATGACTAATAGCTGAAAAAGTTGCCAACTTGTGTTTTGCAGTTATGTATCCAGATCCTAGCCACTTAATCCACTTCAGGGTCATGGTGAGTTCCCCCTACAGGAGCTGGGTTATTAGCAATAGACTGACAGGGTGCCAATCCGTCAATGGACAAAAACTCACACCAGGACAATTTAGAGTACCCAATTTAGCAAAATGTTTTCGAACTGTGAGTGGAAACTGGAGCTGGCACATTTCTTCATTGATCCAGAGAAAGGCCACTGTACATAGTGTATTATTTTTTTAATCTTGCAGTTTCATAGTTAATGAAGTGCTTTTAGGTGTGACATTCAGATATATTCTTCCAGTTTTAAACTGATGTTTAAAAATAAGTATAAATTATGTGACATAAATATATCAGAGATGTACACATTTGTGTCAAACCCTTTGTTGAGAACTAAAGTCTAAAATGTGACTGAATTTAGGAGTAGCAGTACACTAAAATCTAAGTTTTAGCTATTTAAAAAACATGGTTGAAAAATCCAAAATTCCATTGTGTTACTGTTTAAGGGGTTATCAATATACAAATGAAAATCCCCATTGAAATGTAGTGGACGCAAATTCCCCCAAGAAAGTAGCATTATAATTAGGAGGTCTATGAACAGTTATAAACATACTGATGTATCACATATAAATCTGACAGCAACATACTCAAATGAGGAGACAGTCAATTTTCCTTGTGGTATGGCTATCAAGCATTGTTGGTTTGCATTCAAACAAGAAAGTGTTGTATTTCTAGTGACCTCTAGTGGATGTTTTTAATCTACCATACCTCTACCGTTTGGTAGAGATGGCACAGTCAGATTGTGTTAAGGTCAGTGCCTTCTTCAAGAAGTTAAAGTGATTCAAATGTGCTCTACCAGATGGTTGAGCAGAATGTTAATGGGTTAAACTTGACTGATAATGCCACTGTTTAAGCTCAGCTTGGATGCAGTCCATCTGCATAGTACAAACATGTTTTTGTTGAAACAAGTTCCAATAAAAAAAAAAAGGCTCTGATCAGCACAACATGAAGTTAGCCAAGTGTTTATTGTTTGAGATCTGTTAAAAAGTGTGTTACTTTGTCTGGATGTGGTAAGAAGGCCTGAGCTTAAATTCTGTTTACTCCACTGTGAAGGATGACTTTGATTTGCACTGTTCATGATATTAGGAGCGTTTGCAGCTATATCCAATATTCAATCACCAGGAAAGCAGTGGGGTGAAACTTTACCCAGCTTCACATTTCCACGAATATGTCAGATGATAGAATCTTGAATGATAACTCTGTCTGTGCTGGAGGGAAGTAGAGATGCACAGGCGAGGCCACAAAATGGTTGTGGTAGTGAGGTGAAGGACAGGTGGCAGAGATCTTGCCCGAGGTAGTGCACATGACTTGCTGGCTAGAGCCCCTGGTAGAATGGTGCAATGAACAAGGCCTGGTCTTGTTTTTGAAGTGGCCTACATCTTCCTCAGGACTGTTGGATCTGTTTCTCCAAAGCTGCTAATTGATCTTGAAGAGCATGCAGCTCAAAGGTGCACAGACGTAGGATATAGCATGTGTAGTGATAAGTAGTATGTATAGCATTCTAGCACTAGACATCTTTAAGAATATGTTTTTATAAAAAGTATTATATGAATATATTATTTGCTTAAAGTGTTTCAGCAGTATAGAAATGTGCCAAAGTACAAATGTATATACAGTAACAGTTTGAGTACAGTATTTCTGACAGGGGTGTTAGATCAGTGAAACAGCAGTCAGTTCTGTAACAGTGAGAATCTGAAAGCTTGGGGGAAGAACCTGATGCACAGTCTGGCTGTGGAGGCCCATATGCTGTGGTAACTTTTTCTAGACAGCAAAAGAGAGAAGAGTGAGAGGGATGTGTGGAGTGTTACACAATGTTGGCAACTTTGCAGATGCAGTGTGTGGTGTAAATATCTGTGATGGAGGTGAGAGAGATATCAGTGATGATCTCAGCTGTCCTCACTATCTGCTCACGGTCAGAGATGATGCAGCTTCCCAAATCAAGAAATGATACAACTGCCCAAGATACTCTCAGTAGTCCCTCTGTAGAGATTGGTGAGCATGAGATGAACTTCTCTCACCATCCACATGAAATAGAGACATTGCTGGGCTTTCTTGACTTTCTTCAGTTCCAGGTCAGGTTCTCTGTAGAAATGTGCCAAGAAATGTGCTTTTGATTTTATCCACAAAGGAATCACTGATGTTGATACAGCGACATCACTCTGTAATGTCCTGAATGAGGCTCAGTTTTGGCAATCAAATACCCCGACAGTGGTGGCCTCTGTGATCCTCTGTGTGCTATGCATCCCCATACCAACCCATATATATGAGAAAGAGAGACAGAAACTGAATAACATCACTCTGCAGCAGAAAAAGTTCACTACACTACTCAGCCTTCAGTGCTCTTTATGCTTTCCCAATGATACTATAGCAAGTACACCTAGCATAGCTTTGATTTTAACACAAGCGGTCATTTTCCCCTGACCCTGAGGTTAATGGTTTTTGAATCAGTGAGAGAAAAAGTGGTTAGCGCTCCGGCAGTGAGCCAATGCACTCCATTCTGAAAGATATCAGGGGAGCAAATGAAGCACCCACTTTATATTCAAATGAAGATCACTCATCTCTAATTAGAAACAAAACTGTCACTGAAAGACCCAGTAAAGGAAATTCTATTGCTCAAATGTTGCTCCTGAGACCAAGTGGAGTCTTTGAGAGAAATACAAGACAAGAAAACATGTTTGTTCAATGTATGAAAACTGAGTAGACTCTTAATTGCAGATGAGAAATGGTTGAGTTCATTTTGAGAGTCATCCTATATTGAGAGTTGAATGTCCTGCCCTGCTGCTGGTGAAGGGGTCGTAGACTCACCGTGACCCTGACCAGGATTAAGCAGATAAGATAATGGATAGATGTATAATGAGAGTCTTTAATAAATATGAATGGTATTGTAATGTCCCTGAGGGTTGGGGACTAGTCAAAATGCAGAGGTGGGATCCAAACAAAAGACTTTATAATATAAACACAATTAAGCAACAAAACACTAATGGCTACCAAAAGATGAGACTGTGGCAATACTGAAAACATAGTATTGTGAGTGACCTACATACACTAACATAACCCTGACATTCACTAACATACAGTAACATTAATAAACCTTTACAAACATGCAATGACTGACAATGACTAGGCATGGGGAAGCTTAAATAAAAAACTCAATCAAAAGGGCAATGACCAAGCAGGGCTGTGGCATGAAATGAGACCGGTACTGAACATTAACCAGACAGGACAGTGGGATGAGGGCAGGGACATAGAGACATGACATGAATGTAAACAAAAGACACATGATAACAAGACGCATGGACAGAGACAGCACATGGGGAACGAAAACACAAGCATTAGGGCTGTGGCAGGACATATGACCTATTATCTGAGCAAATATCAGCACAAGACTCTATCTGTACTAAAACTCGAGTAGATATGAGATTACTGAGGTCTTATTCTATCAGGAGAAACATCTGAGCAACAGATCTGAGACTTTGATTGGCTTGACTCTGAAAAGCTTAAATCTCATTTGTGTTTCCATCTGATCTCTGCAAGCCTAAGGACATCTCCTTTTGTTTTTCTGGGGTTTGTTATACATTCCCTGGTATCTTAGATCCTGTTTACACCTTGTCATTTAATAAGACTAGTATGTGAATTGCATCCTGATCCTGATTTTAACAGCTTTTGTTTACACTTGGTAGTCAAAAGCGTCTGCTTAGTGACGCTGAAGTTCAAGTGAAGTCCAGTTCTGCACAGCAGTGTCAGTCCAAATGACAACTAAGCATTTAGGATTGTTCAGGGACCAGCCATGTATGTTCCAGCCATGGCCTCGTGATTATGGATCACATGACTAGTGAAGTTGTGCATGTGTGTGTGTGTGTGTGTGTGTGTGTGTGTGAGAGAGAGACCCAGCGATGGACTGGCGCCCTGTCCTGGGCTTAGTTGAATAGTGTAATGCCCTGCCCTATGCCCAGTGAGGGGGTAGGGGACTAACCGTGACCCTGATAAGGATTAAGCAGCTGTGATAATGGATGGATGGACAATCTCTATTTGGATATAACCCTGATACTCAGGACACAAATCATCCAGGTGTAGCAGCAGCAGCTATGAATGGAGGTCTCCACACTCCAGATGTACAGATCCACAGACAGCAGGAAAACAGTCTGTACTGTCAGCTGTTTAGGACTGACAGGCTCCATTCGTTTTATTAATTGTGTTGTAGTCTCAGTCTGATCAATAGCATGACAAGATTAATCATTTTACATTCACCAGTTTTCTCCTGACATTTCTAAACAGTAAATCATGTGGTACAAATGATCTGAGGCATAAATCGATATAAGTTAAACCAGCACACTCTGGGAACGGTCAAGAACGTGTCATGTGGAAGAAAATCATTAGAAATATGTAAACATCTGTGATTAACCACAAGGAAGTCTCTCACTGGAGTTGGCACTGCAGATTCACTCTTACTGCACTGTGACTGAAATCACCAGCTGATCAATTTACTGGATGTTTGAATGATTGAGACTGGACTGATGACCTTTTAAAGCTCATGTTGTCAATTTTGATAATGCAATTTTATAAGTTATAATTTCATAAGTTTACTTTATGAAAACAAGTCTGTATCTGTTTATCATCAACTTAAATTTATTGTTATCTCTGACTGTTCCTTTTTTGCTCACCCTCACCTCATTTCTAATGTAGCTTGGAGGTACTCGAAGTTTAGCATCACCCATCCATTATCTGCTGCTTAATCCTTGATCAGGGTTGTGCTGTGTGCACATGGCAGGGCATTTCACTATCTTAGCTAAGCCCAGGACAGGGCCAATTAGCATCATATTGTTTAAATAATCAGTTAGACATTTGCAAAGACACATGGACATTTGCAAAGCTAGCAACAGCATTAGGAGCTACACTGAAATCTAATATATAAGTATTTAATATTATATAATTTAGTTTATTCATAAATTTGGGTACTAATGTAGAATAAGGGCTAAAGTGTGTAAGTATAATGTTAGGTTGAACTATCCCTTTAACACTTATATAGAACACAGTGTCAGTGAGATGAAGCAAGCTTTCCTCATCACTGAGCCGAGAAGCTGAAGGAGCCAAAAACAGAAGAAACTATTTTTTTTTCCTGAGAAAAAAAAGGCTTTGTACTTTTTGTTACATTCTGAATTCATGGAAATGGAAAAATCCCTCTGAGGCTCACACATGCACATGCAGCAGTATGGGGAATTAAACATGCAAGTGTCTCTGTGTGTGAGTGTGAGTGTCTGGGTAATCCAGCCCTTCTGAATTGATCTGCAATAGAGACGTACACGTATGGTCAGTTTCCTGTTGTGACACAGCACATACTTTAAAGAGCCTTTAGCAGCAGAGCTCTGAAACTGGACACTGAGGTCAGGATAGAATTTATACTCTTTATAAATAATCCTGCTGAATATTTCCTCTCAACAAACAGCTTTATTTATTCAACACTCAGATACACAATAACATAACACTATTAGACTGTATGCACATTTACATTTTGTTGAATATTAGCTCTTTAAGGAACTATTAGACTGTAATGGAGCATCTCTAAAATTTTGAATTTTGTGAAAAGATTTGTGGTCATAATTTAATTTTATATCCATTAGAAGTAAAGTGACATATTTCAAGGCTTAATTATTTGAATATTGATGTTGTTTGAATTATAATTTACTCAAACTCCAAGTGAAATGCAGTGGAACCTCAATTTTTGTCATTAATGAATTATAAAGTGTCTGGTGATAACCAAAATGAACAATAACTGAAGCAATATTTCTCATAAGAAATAATGTAAATCCAATTAATCTGTTCCAAAATATTAATAACATACATTTTATATAGAATAACTATAGTTTTACTTAGAGAAAACAATGAGAACTACATACAAAAGACTAATGAAATGGATAAATGAACATTTAACATCACTCTTACAGGTTTATGGTTTGCTTTAGAGTGTGCTGGTGTGGTTCAACCTGGAGCCTGGTTTCTCGGCTGCTATTTGTTTCAGACCTATTTGCAGGTGGTAGTGCTGCACGCCATCACTTTATTTTGTTTTGACAATGTGTTTTATTTTGTATCAATGACAAATGAGAAACAAAACCAGAGAAACAGTAAGAAACAAAGTTAGAGAAACAGTGAGAAATGAAGTGAGAGAAACAATGACAAGCCAAGCCAGAAAAATAATGAGAAAGGAAGTCAGAGCAACAATTACAAACAAACCCAGAGGAACAATGAAAAACAAAGCCAGAGAAGCAATGAGAAAGAAAGCCAGAGAAACAATGAGAAAAGAAGTCAGATAAACAACTAGAAACAACTCCAGAGAAACAACAAGAAACAAAGCCAAAGTAACAATGGGAAAGAAAGCCAGAGAAAAAACTAGAAACAAAGTCAGAGAAACAACTAGAAACAAAGTCAAAGAAACAACTAGAAACAAAGCCAGAGAAACAAAGAGAAACAATGGGAAACAAAGTTAGATAAACAGTGAGAAACGAAGTCAGAGAAACAACTAGAAACAAACCAGAGAAACAACGAGAAACAAAGCCAGAGAAACAATGAGAAACAAAGCCAGATAAACAAAGCTAGAGAAACAACTACAAACAAAGTCAAGAAACAATGAAAAAAAAGCCAGAAAAACAATGAGAAACAAAACCAGAGAAACCACGAGAAACAAAGCCAGAGAAACAACTAGAAACAAAGCCAGAGAAATGAGAAACAAAGCCAGAGAAACAATGAGAAACAATGCCAGAGAAGCAATGAGAGAGAAAGCCAGAGAAACAATGAAAAACAAATTCTGAGAAAAAGGGAAAAACAAAGTTAGAGAAACAACTAGAAACAAAGCCAGAGAAACAACTAGAAACAAAGGCAGAGAAAGATCTAGAAATGAAGTCAGAGAAACAACTAGATACAAAGCTAGAGAAACAATGAGAAACAAAGTAAGAGAAACAGTGAGAAATGAAGTCAAAGAAACGACTACAAACAAAGCCAGAGAAACAATGAGAAACAAAACCAGAGAAACAACTAGAAAGAAAGCCAGAAAAACAACTAGATACAAAGCCAGAAAAACAACTAGATACAAAGCCAGAAAAACAACTAGATACAAAGCCAGAAAAACAACTAGATACAAAGTCAGAGAAACAACTAGAAACAAAGCCGGAGAAACAACTAGAAACAAAGCCAGATAAATGAGAAACAAAGCCAAAGAAATAATGAAAAACAAAGCCAGAGAAACAATGACAAACAAAGCTTGAGAAACAAAGCCAGAGAAACAGTGAGAAACAAAGTGAGATAAGCAACTAGAAACAAAGCCTGAGAAATGAATCCAGAGAAACCAAGCCAGAGAAACAACTAGATACAAAGTCACAGCAACAACTAGAAACAAAGCCAGAGAAACAATGAGAAACGAAGTCAGAAAAACAATGAGAAACTAAGCCAGAGAAATGAGAATCAAAGCCAGAGAAATTATGAGAAACAAAGCCAGAGAAAATGAGGGAAAAAAGCCTGAGAAAAAACAAGAAACAAAGCCATAGAAACAAAAAGAAACAAAGCCAGAGAAAGATCTAGAAATGAAGACAGAGAAACAACTAGATACAAAGCTAGAGAAACAATGAGAAACAAAGTCAGAGAAACAGTGAGAATTGAAGTCAGAGAACCGACTACAAACAAAGCCAGAGAAACGAGAAACAAAGCCAGAGAAACAACTAGAAACAAAGCCAGAGAAACAACAACAAACAAAGCCAGAGAAACGAGAAACAAAGCCAGAGAAACGAGAAACAAAGCCAGAGAAACAAGAAACAAAGCCAGAGAAACAACTAGAAACAAAGCCAGAGAAACCAAGCCAGAGAAACAACTAGAAACAAAGTCACAGCAACAACTAGAAACAAAGCCAGAGAAACAACGAGAAACAAAGCCGGAGAAACAATGAGAAACAAAGCCAGAGAAACGAGAATCAAAGCCAGAGAAATAATGAGAAACAAAGCCAGAGAAATAATGAAAAACAAAGTCAGAGAAACAATGACAAACAGTCAGAGAAACGAGAATCAAAGCCAGAGAAATAATGAGAAAAAAAGCCAGAGAAAAAACAAGAAACAAAGCCAGAGAAACAACGAGAAACAAAGTCAGAGAAACAATGACAAACAGTCAGAGAAACGAGAATCAAAGCCAGAGAAATAATGAGAAACAAAGCCAGAGAAAGAATGAGAAACAAAGTCAGAGAAAAAACGAATAACAAAGCCAGATAAACAAAGATAAACAATGGGAAACAAAGTTAGAGAAACAGTGAGAAAGGAAGTCAGAGAAACAACGAGAAAAAAAGCCAGAGAAACAACGAGAAACAAAGCCAGAGAAACAACTAGAAACAAAGCCAGAGAAATGAGAATCAAAGCCAGAGAAATAATGAGAAACAAAGCCAGAGAAATAATGAAAAACAAAGCCAGAGAAACAATGAGAAACAAAGCCAGAGAAGCAATGAGAAAGAAAGCCAGAGAAACAATGAGAAACAAATTCTGAGAAACAGTGAGAAACAAAGTTAGAGAAACAACTAGAAACAAAGCCAGAGAAAGATCTAGAAACGAAGTCAGAGAAACAACTAGAAACAAAGCTAGAGAAACGACGAGAAACGAAGTCAGAAAAACAATGAGAAACTAAGCCAGAGAAACAATGAGAAAAAAAGCCAGAGACAACAAGAAACAAAGCCAGAGAAACAAAGCCAGAGAAACAACAAGAAATAAAGCCAGAGAAAGATCTAGAAATGAAGTCAGAGAAACAACTAGATACAAAGCTAGAGAAACAATGAGAAACAAAGTAAGAGAAACAGTGAGAATTGAAGTCAAAGAAACGACTACAAACAAAGCCAGAGAAACAATGAGAAACAAAACCAGAGAAACAACTAGAAAGAAAGCCAGAAAAACAACTAGAAACAAAGCCGGAGAAACAACTAGAAACAAAGCCGGAGAAACAACTAGAAACAAAGCCGGAGAAACAACTAGAAACAAAGCCAGAGAAATGAGAAACAAAGCCAGAGAAACCAGAGAAACAAGAAACAAAGCCAGAGAAACCAAGCCAGAGAAACAACTAGAAACAAAGTCACAGCAACAACTAGAAACAAAGCCAAAGAAACAATGAGAAACGAAGTCAGAAAAACAATGAGAAACTAAGCCAGAGAAACGAGAATCAAAGCCAGAGAAATTATGGAAAACAAAGCCAAAGAAATAATGAGAAAAAAAGCCAGAGAAAAAACGAGAAACAAAGCCAGAAACAAAGCCAGAGAAACGAGAAACAAAGCCAGAGATACAATGACAAAAAAAGCCAGAGAAATTAGAAACAAAGCCAGAGAAATAATGAGAAACAAAGCCAGAGAAACTATGAGAAACAAAACCAGGGAAGCAATGAGAAAGAAAGCCAGAGAAACAATGAGAAACAAATTCTGAGAAACAACTAGAAACAAAGCCAGAGAAAGATCTAGAAATGAAATCAGACAAATAACTAGATACAAAGCTAGAGAAACAATGAGAAACAAAGTCAGAGAAACAACTAGAAAGAAAGCTAGAGAAACGAAGTCAGAAAAACAATGAGAAACTAAGCCAGAGAAACAATGAGAAAAAAGCCAGAGAGACAACAAGAAACAGCCAGAGAAACAAAGCCAGAGAAACAACGAGAAATAAAGCCAGAGAAAGATCTAGAAATGAAGTCAGAGAAACAACTAGATAAAAAGCTAGAGAAACAATGAGAAACAAAGTAAGAGAAACTGTGAGAATTGAAGTCAAAGAAACGACTACAAACAAAGCCAGAGAAACAATGAGAAACAAAACCAGAGAAACAACTAGAAAGAAAGCCAGAAAAATAACTAGATAAAAAGCCAGAGAAACAACAAAAAACAAAGTCAGAGAAACAACTAGAAACAAAGCCAGAGAAACAATGAGAAACAAAGCCAGAGAAATTATGAGAAAAAAAGCCTGAGAAATTATGAGAAAAAAAGCCAGAGAAATAATGACAAACAAAGCCAGAGAAATAATGACAAACAAAGCCTGAGAAACAAAGTGAGATAAGCAACTAGAAACAAAGCCAGAGAAACCAAGCCAGAAAAACAATTAGAAACAAAGTCAGAGCAACAACTACAAACAAAGCCAGAGAAACAACGAGAAACAGCGTCAGAAAAACAATGAGAAACTAAGCCATAGAAACGAGAAACTAAGCCATAGAAACGAGAACCAAAGCCAGAGAAATTATGAGAAACAAAGCCAGAGAAATAATGAGAAAAAAAGCCAGAGAAAAAAACAAGAAACAAAGCCAGAGAAACAACAAGAAACAAAAGCAAAGAAAGATCTAGAAATGAAGACAGAGAAACAACTAGATACAAAGCTAGAGAAACAATGAGAAACAAAGTCAGAGAAACAGTGAGAATTGAAGTCAGAGAACCGACTACAAATAAAGCCAGAGAAACAATGGGAAACAAAACCAGAGAAACAACTAGAAAGAAAGCCAGAAAAACAATTAGATACAAAGCCAGAGAAACAACTAGAAACAAAGTCAGAAAAACAACTAGAAACAAAGCCAGAGAAACAATGAGAAACAAAGCCAGAGAAATGAGAAACAAAGCCAGAGAAACAATGAGAAACAAAGCCAGAGAAATGAGAAACAAAGCCAGAGAAATGAGAAACAAAGCCAGAGAAATTACGAGAAAAAAAGCCAGAGAAATGAGAAACAAAGCCAGAGAAATTACGAGAAAAAAAGCCAGAGAAATGAGAAACAAAGCCAGAGAAATGAGAAACAAAGCCAGAGAAATTACGAGAAAAAAAGCCAGAGAAATAATGAGAAACAAAGCCAGAGAAACAATGACAAACAAAGCCTGAGAAACAAAGCCAGAGAAACAATGAGAAAAAAAGTGAGATAAGCAACTAGAAACAAATCCTGAAAAACAAAGCCAGAGAAACAACTAGAAACAAAGTCAGAGCAACAACTAGAAACAAAGCCAGAGAAACAACCACAAATGAAGTCAGAAAAACAATGACAAACTAAGCCAGAGAAACGAGAATCAAAGCAAGAGAAATTATGAGAAAAAAAGCCTGAGAAAAAACAAGAAACAAAGCCAGGGAAATAACAAGAAACAAAATCAGAGAAAGATCTAGAAATGAAGACAGAGAAACAACTAGATACAAAGCTAGAGAAACAATGAGAAACAAAGTCAGAGAAACAGTGAGAATTGAAGTCAGAGAACCGACTACAAACAAAGCCAGAGAAACAACGAGAAACAAAACCAGAGAAACAACTAGAAAGAAAGCCACAAAAACAATTACATACAAAGCCAGAGAAACAAAGCCAGAGAAACAATGAGAAACAAAGTGAGATAAGCAACTAGAAACAACGCCTGAGAAACAAAGCCAGAGAAACCAAGCCAGAGAAACAACTAGAAACAAAGTCAGAGCAACAACTAGAAAAAAAGCCAGAGAAACAATGAGAAACGAAGCCAGACAAACGAGAATCAAAGCAAGAGAAATTATGAGAAACAAAGCCAGAGAAATTATGAGAAAAAAAGCCAGAGAAAAAACAAGAAACAAAGCTAGAGAAACAACAAGAAACAAAGCCAGAGAAACAACTACAAACAAAGCCAGAGAAACAACTAGAAACAAAGCCAGAGAAACAATGGGAAACAAAGACAGAGAAACAATGGGAAACAAAAAACAGATAAACAATGTCAGAGAAACAATAAGAAACAAAGTCAGAGAAACAACTAGAAACAAAGTCAGAGAAACAACTAGAAACAAAGTCAGAGAAACAACTAGAAACAAAGTCAGAGAAACAACTAGAAACAAAGCCAGAGAAACAATGGGAAACAAAGCCAGAGAAACAATGGGAAACAAAGACAGAGAAACAATAAGAAACAAAGACAGAGAAACAACTAGAAACAAAGTCAGAGAAACAATGGGAAACAAAGACAGAGAAACAATGGGAAACAAAGACAGAGAAACAAAGTCAGAGAAACAACTAGAAACAAAGCCAGAGAAACAATGGGAAACAAAGACAGAGAAACAAAGAGAAACAAAGTCAGAGAAACAACTAGAAACAAAGCCAGAGAAACAATGGGAAACAAAGTCAGAGAAACAAAGAGAAACAAAGTCAGAGAAACAACTAGAAATAAAGCCAGAGAAACAGCTAGAAACAAAGTCAGAGAAACAGCTAGAAACAAAGCCAGAGAAACAACTACAAACGAAGCCAGAGAAACAATGAAAAACAAAGCCAGAGAAACAAAGACAGAGAAACAAAGTCAGAGAAACAACTAGAGACATAGTCAGAGAAACAACTAGAAACAACGCCAGAGAAACAACTACAAATGAAGTCAGAGAAACAACTAGAAACAAAGCCAGATAAACATGAAACAAAGCCAGAGAAACAATGAGAAACAAAACCAGAGAAACGAGAAATAAAGCCAGAGAAAGAATGAGAAACAAAGCCGGAGAAACAACGAGAAACAAAGTCAGAGAAACAATTAGAAACAAAGCCAGAGAAACAGTGAGAAATAAATTCAGAGAAACAACAAGAATCAAAGCCACAGAAACAAAGTCAGAGAAACAACGCCAGAGGAGCAACTAGAAACAAATTCAGAGAAACAATGAGAAACAAACTTAGAGAAACAGTGAGAAATGAAGTCAGAGAAACAACGAGAAATGAAGTCAGAGAAACAACTTGAAACAAAGCCAGAGAAACAAGAAATAAACCCAGAGAAACAATGAGAAACAATGATCAACAAAGCCAGAGAAACAACGAGAATCAAAGCCAAAGAAATAACAAGAAACAAAGCCAGAGAAACAATGAGAAACAAAGTCAGAGATATGAGAAACAAAGCTCTAGAAACAGTCAGATAAACAATGATAAAGAAAGCCAGGGAAACAATGAGAAACAAAGCCAGAGAAACAATGAGAAACACAGTCAGAGAAATGAGATACTTAGTCAGAGAAACAACTAGAAACAAAGCCAGAGAAACAATTGGAAACAAAGACAGAGAAACAAAGTCAGAGAAACAATAAGAAACAAAGTCAGAGAAACAACTAGAAACAAAGTCAGAGAAACAACTAGAAACAAAGCCAGAGAAACAATTAGAAACAAAGCCAGAGAAACAATGGGAAACAAAAACAGAGAAACAAAGTCAGAGAAACAACTAGAAACAAAGTCAGAGAAACAACTAGAAACAAAGTCAGAGAAACAACGAGAAACAAAGTCAGAGAAACAACGAGAAACAAAGTCAGAGAAACAACGAGAAACAAAGTCAGAGAAACAACTAGAAACAAAGCCAGAGAAACAACTAGAAACAAAGCCAGAGAAACAAATAGAAACAAAGCCAGAGAAACAAATAGAAACAAAGCCAGAGAAACAATAAGAAACAAAGCCAGAGAAACAATAAGAAACAAAGCCAGAGAAACAATGAGAAACAAAGCCAGAGAAACGAGATACTTAGTCAGAGAAACAATGAGAAACAAAACCAGAGAAACAAAGTCAGATTTGATACACAAATCCCTATAAACAGTCAGAGAAACAACGATAAAGAAAGCCAGGGAAACACTGAGAAACAAAGCGAGAGAAACATTGAGAAACAAGGCCAGAGAAACAACGAGAAATAAGGCCAGAGAAACAACGAGAAACAAAGTCAGTGAAACAAAGAAACAAATCCAGAGATAAGAGAAACAAAGCCAAAGAAACAAGAAGAAACAATGGCAGAGAAACAATGAGAAACTAAACCAAAGAAACAAGAAACAAAATTAGACAAAACAATGAAAAACAAAATCAGAGAAACAGCAAGAAACAAAACCAGGGTGACCACAAATGCGTGGGTGAGTGATGAACATGTGGGTGGATGTTTTCACAAAATTAACCGCAAGTCATCTGGGCACAACTTCAAAAACTGGGTGAATGAACAATAACTGGGACAAAATATTCTTGAAAAAAGTCAACAATAATTGCATATCAATAAATGAACTGCAACCAGGGCAAACGATAACTGATGTTCCACTATTCTCATAATGTGAGATTCTGCATTTCTGATGATAAAAAAAAAACATATAATTAGTAATAAAAAATCACTTTATGTGTAATGAGTATAAAATATGACAATTTGCCTCTAAATGAAATTAACACAAAATGAACTTTTCCACGATGTTACACATTTTTGAGGTGCATTAGTATGGACATTTGATGCTGTTGAATGTGCGCTTTTTAGAGGACTGCTAGACTGTACTACACTGCTAGACTGTACTATTAAAGAAGCTTCTAAGCTAAGTGTGTGTTCTGAGGTGAGCAGACCATACATAGGATTATGTGTGTGTGTATGTTTAGGACAGGACTCTGGTGTCTGTCAGCAGTTTTCTCTCTCTCCCCTGAACACTCGCTTGGCCCTTTAGGAGGCCATTACGCTGAATTTGTGTCACGTCAAGTTTTCGGGGGAGCGTAATAAAGCATGAAAATAACCTCATGATTCCTCCGCTCTCTCTGGAGGAAAAGAGAAACATCTCAGCCTCAGTATGAGGAGAAATGTCTGAAAAAAATAACACACAGGCAGAAGAGAAAGAGAGAGAGAGAGTTTGTATTTGTCCTTTATCAGAATCAGAAATCAGAAATACTTTATTTAGTGAGGTCCAAGCATCCTCATAATGAAGGCAAGTCTGAAATATGAGTGGAAATTCACCACAAATGTGACTTACAGAGCAGATAAGTCTTTAGCTGACTTAAGCAGAGTAATGAGGGCTTTTTTTTGCAAATGTAATACCTCATTCTGGAAATCATGCATGTACTTTGCTTAAAGCACTGTCATTTTAATTTAAGGTGTTTTGCTTAAAATGAGCTCAAAGCATTCTCATTTCTGGGAATGTTATTATGTTTAATATGGTTTAAAAACCTGAAACTAGAGATGTGGTTGAGGAATGTGTCTGAGTGTCAAATCAGCTGATTATGGCTATATCTATCTAGTTATCTAGTTATCCATACCCACTCTTGTAACTGGCATCTAAGCTTGAGGTGACTTCTGGATTCTGTGCTACACTAACTGTAGATCCTTTCTGTTTAAACAGCAAAGCACCTAAGTCTATTTTTGTAAATGCCTTAAATGTAAAATATAATACAGTTTAAACATTTTTTTTTTCCATTATCTTTCCATTATCAGACTTTGATGAGTGGCTAAAAATCACACATCTGTCCTGTCCTTCTGTTTATATATTGTTGTTATATATGTGCTTAATTTGTATTATATATTAGAACAATTAGGGTGACTTGAATCTAATCCTCACAGAGATAGTAATACAAATACTGTGCTTGTGTGTGTGTGTGTGTGTGTGTGTGTGTGTGTGTGTGTGTGTGTGTGTGGCTGGGCTGCTGATGAGAGTGTTTCTCAGCACACATGACACACTGTGAGGTATGCGTGTGAAATGGAACGCGGCAGGTTTGTTTGATCTCGTTCTTCTAAAGATGTTACCTGTGAGCTTCTGCTGTAGATCAACCTGTAGCACAGAGAGAGAGAGAGAGAGAGAGAGAGAGGAGAGAGAGGCGGGGTAAGGGTGGGATCTAGATGTGATGAAACATCAGAGAGCGTCAGATGGATGGAGGAGAGACGGACCAGTTGAGTGAGAGTGAGAGAGTTTATCTCAGTGTGAGGAGGTGCGAAGCAGCTGCTTGTTCTTTCAATTACGCACCGCTCACTAACACATGTAAGAACAGTTAGCAAAGGCCTGACAGCAAAATCCCAAACACTCTAAACATGCAGGCCGAGGTTACAGCTCACACACGCACACACACACTGACATGTTGACGAGGCAGTACTGTGGATCAGAACAAGTTCAGAGGCAGCACACCTAGCCTAGGAGTCATCAACTCAACTGCCTTTTTACAAGTGATACAACTTCAGCCTGCTCCTCAGCTTTAATCATTCATTAAGTCTGACTTACAGTGAGTAAAATAAGTATTTGAACACCCTGCAAATTTACAAGTTCTCCCACTTAGAAATCATGGAGGGGTCTGAAATTTTCATCTTAGGTGCATGTCCACTGTGAGAGACATAATCTAAAAGAAAAAATCCGGAAATCACAATGTATGATTTTTAATAATTTATTTGTGTGTTACTGCTGCAAATAAGTATTTGAACACCTGCCAATCAGCAAACATTCTGGCCCTCAAAGACCTGATAGTCCGCCTCTAAAAAGTCCACCTTCACTTATTATTCTAAATTAGCACCTATTTGAGGTTGATAGCTACATAAAGACACCTGCCCACCCCACACAATCAGTAATACTCCCAACTACTAACATGACTAAGACCAAAGAGCTGTCCAAAGACACCAGAGACAAGATTGTAAACCTTCTCAAGGCTGAAAAGGGCTATGGGGCAATTGCCAAGCAGCTTGGTGAAAAAAGATCAACTGTTGGAGAAATTATTAGAAAATGGAAGAAGCTAAACATGACTGTGAATCTCCATCTGACTGGGGCTCCATGCAAGATCTCACCTCGTAGTGTATCAGTGATCCTAAGAAAGGTGAGGAATCAGCCCAGAACTAAATGGGAGGAGCTGGTCAATGACCTGAAGAGAGGTTCCAAGATTACTGTGGCTAGTACACTAGGACGTCATGGTTTAAAGTCATACATGGCAAGGAAGGTTCCCCTGCTTATATTAGCACAAGTCCAGGCCCATCTTAAGTTTGCCCATGACCATTTGGATGATCCAGAGGAGTCATGCGAGAAAGTGCTGTGGTCAGATGAGACCAAAATAGAACTTTTTGGTATTAATTCCACTCGCCGTGTTTGGAGGATGAAGAATGATGAGTACCATCCCAAAAACACCATCCCTACTTTGAAGCATGGGGGTGGAAGCATCATGTTTTGGAGGTGTTTTTCTGCACATGGGACAGGATGACTACACTGTTTTAAGGAGAGGATGACCGGGGCCATGTATTGCGAGATTTTAGGGAACAACCTCCTTCCCTCAGTTAGAGCATTGAAGATGGGTTGTGGCTGGGTCTTCCAACATGACAATGACCCAAAGCACACGGCCATGATAATCAAGGAGTGACTCCGTAAGAAGCATATCATGGTTCTGGAGTGACCTAGCCAGTCTTCAGACCTAAACCCTATAGAAAATCTTTGGAGGGAGCTCAAACTCCGTGTTTCTCAGCGACAGTGCAGAAACCTGGCTGATCTGGAGAAGATCTGTGTGGAGGAAAGGGCCACAATCCCTGCTGCAGTGTGTTCAAACCTGGTGAAAAACTATAAGAAACGTTTGACCTCTGTAAAGGCTACCGTACCAAATATTAACATTGATTTTCACATGTGTTCAGGTGTTTTAAAAAATCATACATTGTGATTTTTCCGGATTTTTTCTTTTAGATTATGTCTCTCACAGTGGACATGCACCTAAGATGAAAATTTCAGACCCCTCCATGATTTCTAAGTAGGAGAACTTGCAAATTCACAGGGTGTTCAAATACTTATTTTCCTCACTTTATTGATCTTAACTAAGCCAAGTTAGGATTGTTTAGATGGTCTTCTGGATTATTTTGTGATGTTTTGTTTTTATGAAATGTTTGTATATGAAATGTTTGTAGGCTGGCCATTCCTGGTTAAGGTTCACCAGTGTTTTGTTTATGTTTTGTTTACTAAGGTTATCTATGTCTAATATTAACCCTCTGCAGTCTGAGGGTGTTTCAGATACTCTGATGTAGTCTGACATGCCCTGACTTTTTATAATTTACACATATGTAAAATTATTTTTTTCCAATGTGTAACACAGGCTTTTGTTCGGCACAAACTCAGCAACAACAGTGTCAAAATAGTAAGAGTGTCATAAATGTACATTTTGATTAAATTTGCTCTAAACTTAGACTTTCCAAAACCTGTTTTCAGATGTGCTGATATATTGTGTAAAAGCACTCTAAACATTTCTAAAGAAGACTATTGAGCTCAGAACTGAATAAACAGGTGTTGGCTACACACTGCTCATTACAGTTTTTAGACATTATGTTGTTTTATTTCTAAAGTTTAACAAATGTGAGGTGACACTCTGTTTTCACTCAAACACCAATCCTACATTTAAATATTTATGAGATAGATGTGAAACACTCAGGGAGATGTCTGTTGTTCAACTTCACCTCAGGTGTGAGGCTGTTGTTTGGTTAATATTACACAAATTCCAAGGCCAGTAATCCAACCAGTGGAATGGCATGTTCTTATAAACATGGCTGTTTTCTGGATTTTTTTAAATGAAGGTGTTGATTGTCCAAATCATCCAGACCCGCTGAGAAAATTTGAAGAGTGGGTGAAGGCCCAATAAAATGCTTAATGCCAGGTTCACACTACACAACTTTTTGAGTCATCGGTCATTGTACTTATGACCATGCAGTACAGCCAACATGCAGGCTATGAGAGGGCAGTGCAGCCCAGCAGTGTGTTCACTATCTAGGCCTCTGTATTTTTCGACACATTGTTTGTGATGCAGTGATCACGGAAATTGACAAAAACGCACGTCAAATACCCTTGACCAATCTAATCCTTCACGTTCTTACAGAAATCAACTACAGTGTCATACGGCATGCTGTTAACCACTAACAACCATGTGACCCAATACAGAAACAGATTTTTAATAAATATACACTTTGACAAGATATTTTATCGATTATTTAGTTATTTTCAAAGGTACAATAAAATAATTTTTTTGTGCATTATTTTTTTCAAACTTTTTTTCAAATTATTTTTTTCAAACACCCATATACAAATTAGAAGTGTATTACTTTTTCCATCAAAATTGCCATATTGCAGGAGCTTCTGGGGGGCTCTAGCCCCCTGGACCTTTGGCCATGGCTTTGCCCTGAACCTGACCCCAAGCTATTTGTTTCAAAATTTTACCCATGTGTCCATGTTTGGTGGGAAAAACTGCGCAGCTCTCTGACTAACTCTCACAGAGATGTGTCGATTTTTTAAGCTTCTTTCACAAATATTTGTATACCCATTTAATCCGTATGTCTCATAAAATATATTTAGATTCAAACTATGTACTTTAAGGTTTCCGAGGTATGTTTCATTTTGTTTCTAGGATAAAATCTCACAGAGTTACATAAGTGTTTATGCAGAATTTTGGTTTTGTTCTTGCAGGCGGGTCCACTGACTCCAAAATGTTAAAGCCGACTGTGCTGTTTGATATGAAGAATCATTTTCTTATAATAACTGATCTCTCTGTGTCTCATATCTCTGTTCTAGGTTAATGTGTCTCCAGGCTGTAGTAAAGCTTTGATGAAGATGCTCTTTTGTCCATACTGTGGAGGTTTACCTGCACTGCGGCCTTGTGGGAATTATTGCCAGAATGTAATGAAGGGCTGCCTTGCCAACCAAGCTGACCTAGACCCAGAGTGGAACCTGTTCATTGGTAAGTTCCTTGATCTCACATTTCATTTTCAGCTCACTGTACTGTCAGAAAATTATGTTTAAGTTGAATTTCAGCTTCAGCACTTTCATTACTGTTTTGATGATGCATTTTATCTGTTGCAGTGCATTCAGTAACCTGAGAAAGGCTGAATATTATACACATTGTGCATAGTGAAAATTTCTTCAGGTATGGTGATATGTTCCTGTCACTCACCCAGCTGTCTTTCAGTGCTCTAGCTTTCTGGAGAATTAGCTGTGTTATTGTTAAGGCTGGGTAGTGGAAATTCTGAAGATATTCTTAGTTTTATTCATGGCTTTAAGCAGATTTGGAAAAGGAAAATAAACACACTCTGGATGTGTATGTGAGGGTGCTGATGCTGTTTTGTAGGTTATGATGATGTACAGAGTTTGTGGAGAAGCTCTGCTAATCCCTGCTGTTCAGGAACAGGAGAACTATACTTTATGCTGTGCTTTATGAGCTCTGGAGGAGCAATGTTGAGTGACAGTTCAGTTTACACCAGCTCAAACCCACAGAGAGATTGGTCTGATTGATATGAGGCAAGTCAATAGCTCCTTATTTTCAGTTTTCCCACACAGGGAGATGATAAATTAATTTATTTTACACACATGAAGCACAGCAGGTCCATATTTAGTCTGTTAATGATATCAGAGGAGGTTTTCTAGGGTGACCAGGCATATTTCCCTGAACATTTCCAGATTTCACCATGAAAAGAAAAGAATAAACATTCAGAAGGTCTTGAAGTAATGAACATAGATATCCTCTACTGCCCAGGAGAAGGTCAAATTGTGCCACTGGGCTACTATACATTATAGAGACATGCAAAAAGAATAGAAATTCATCTCAGATCTCTAAAACTCAGTCTGAACAACTTTTGGAGATGGTAATGTAGCAACTCCCAAACTAGGGAATGCATACCCTCAGATGTTAGCTCATTGACTGTGAGCTATGTCAAAAAGTCTGACATTTAAAGGTTTATATTTCCTGGCCTGATGCACAGAACAAGTCTAGGTTGACAGAAAAGGGGATGTACAAGATATAGACGGCTGATATATTATTTGATGATAAAAGCAAAATGTAAAAGATCATTATCAGCCTTATACTGAAAGTAGGGCTGTTTATATCAATTGATAATTTTGTGTCCTATGTTTAGCTTGTTTAAATAGGAATTTTCCTTCTTCTAGACACCACAACATCCTCTGCTGGCCACTGTGAAACTCCCTGTAATGACTACTGATGGCCATAACATAACATAAAGTTTACATTATACTATTATGGACCACAATCAGTTATTGATTAATAATTTATTGATCAGTGAGATGATATCACAAAACTGCTTCTCGTAGGCACTGGGCTGGCTCACAGGTGATAAATGTGTAGCGTGTACAGTTTAGCAGATCTGAAAGTGAGGCATCCAACACACTTAAATACACTAAATATATAAGATACAATATAATAGAAATGTAGTAAAAACACATGGCGCATCTGTGACCAAGACAGCAAGTCTTTGTGTCTAAATATTATTGAGCTACTTTGGGGTGTTTTGGAGGAGCGAGTCAGGAAACAGTTTCCTCCACCAGCATCAAGTAGTGACCTGGCCACTATCCTGCAGGAAGAATGGCTTAAAATCCCTCTGACCACTGTGCAGGACTTGTATATGTCATTCCCAAGACGAATTGATGCTGTATTGGCCGCAACAGGAGGCCCTACACCATACTAATTAATTATTGTGGTTTCAGTTTCATTGTCTAACCCCTGTATATTGAATATGTTTAATCCTATACATTGACACCAACAACTACAAACAAAAATATGTAATGACTGTAAAAACTGTCTTAATATTAATATTAATGTTTACCTCCTCCAGTTAATTTTTTAACCATAAATATTGTATGTTTAATTATATATATATATATATAAGAAATCATGGAGAGGTCTGAAATTTTCATCTTAGGTGCATGTCCACTGTGAGAGACATAATCTAAAAGAAAAAAATCCAGAAATCACAATGTATGATTTTATAATAATTTATTTGTGTGTTACTGCTGCAAATAAGTATTTGAACACCTGTGAAAATCAATGTT
>BRDA01005044.1:33696-46957 GCA_036984385.1 Crenuchus spilurus
GTTTCTGCAAGTTTAGAAGTTAGACTGAACGTATCTGGAAATGATGTAGTTCATGTATGGTGGTTCAGGCACCATCAAGGTGTGACAACTTTGGGAAACAGTTGTACTTCAGCTGTTAGTTTAACAGTGAGTTGTAATTATGCTAGTTGAATGCTAGGTTACACTCTTACATATTTTTCTGAAAACTTTCCTGTTTTTCTTGTACAGTTATGACATGAATGCTAACAGGCTAGCTGGTTTACATCTTGCCTTTACATTACTTTAAAAAGGCGTACACTTTATAAAGATGAAACTAATATTGAGTTGTATTTCAGGAGCTGTCCCAATCAGTGTTTAACTCTGTTGGATATTTTTGGGGAGATGTGGTTACTTTGGGGGTTTTACTTGTAACAGTGTGATAAACTGGCTCGGATGTGTTTTGGGCTGAATTTGAGCTTGATCAGCTCTCACGGTGAGTGTTTGTATTCTCTTAAATGGTGCTATAACAGTGCTGTCTAAGTACTGTCAACATTCACTGGTGATGCTACTGTGGAGATTTGAGATGACCAAAAACATGTTCTACTTGGGCTTGGTTAGCTATAAAATATCTGTTACATTTTGCTGAATGCTAGTTTGTGCTGATCTCATCTGCTGAACAATCTAATAAATCTCTATCAGTGAAGTGCATTAGACTGAACATGAGCAGATAGGGTCTGGATATCAAACACTAGAGATGAAGGCTAAGAAAGCATGACGATAGAAAGGAAACAAATGTCTGGAACCGGTTCACGCTTTAATTATGCATCCGTCGGTTCTGCTGTTTTCATGTTGTCAGAGCGTACAGAGGGGAAATATGTACATTAGTCCTTCAGCAGCGTGATTTATTTCACAGATCATCTGAGAAGATGATTTACATGCATGAGAATGCTCCGTTTGTTCCAGCAGTGCAGACACAGTGCCGTAAGGAACAATATGCTTCCTGACAATTTAAATATACACAGCTATACAGAAATACAGAGAAGGGAATCTATTTTCTGCTAGTAATTGAATTGACACATTATATTTCCAACCCTGCGTGAAATGATAGTCACATCATTCTCTCTGAGCACAGCCACAGAATTCATAAAGCAAACGAAAAAAGTCAATTTCCAGACTGTAGAAGATAACGTAAGATTGCCATTTAGGTAATGAGCTCTTTATATACAATACTGCTCTGAGACATCGACATGAGGACAGACACTGACACATGGAGACACACACAGGGACAATTAGACATTTACAGGCAGAAGGAGACAGACATGGTCACACTGAAAAAGACAGGCAGAAGGAGACACTGAGACAGACACAGGCAGAAGGAGACAGACACAGAGACACTGAGACAGACACAGGCAGAAGGAGAAAGACACAGGGACACTGAGACAGACACTGGCATAAGGAGACACACATAGACAGAAGGAGACAGACACAGGCAGAGTGAGACAGGGAGACTGAGACAGACACAGGCAGAAGGAGACAGACATATAGACACTGAGACAGACACAGGGACAATGAGACAGACACAGGGAAACTGAGACACACAGGCAGAAGGAGACAGACACAGGCACACTGAGAGAGACACAGGGACAATGAGACATTTACAGGCAGAAGGAGACAGACACAGGGACACTGAGACAGACACAGGGACATTGAGACAGACACAGGCAGAAGGAGACAGGCATGGGCACAGTGAGACAGACACAGGGACATTGAGACAGACACAGGCAGAAGGAGACAGGCATGGGCACAGTGAGACAGACACAGGCAGAAGGAGAAAGACACAGGAACACAGACAGACACAGGGACACTGAGACAGACACGGGGACATTGAGAAAGACACAAGCAGAAAGAGACAGAAACAGGGACACTGAGACAGACACAGGGAATCTGAGACAAACACAGGGACACAGACAGACACAGGGACAATGAGACATTCACAGGAAAAAGGAGACAGACACATGGACACTGAGACACACACAGGCAGAAGGAGACAGACACAGGGACACTGAGACACACAGGGAGAAGGACACAGGGACACTGAGACAGACATAGGGACACTGAGACAGACACAGGCAGAAGGAGACAGACATAGAGACACTGAGACAGATACGGGCACACTGAGACAGATACGGGCACACTGAAACATATACAGGCACAATGAGCCAGACACAGGGACACCGAGACACACACAAGCAGAAGGAGACAGACACCGAGACACAGGGACACTGAGACACACACAGGCTGAAGGAGACAGACACAGGGGCACTGAGACAGACATAGGGACACTGAAACATTTACAGCCAGAAGGAGACAGATATAGAGACACTGAGACAGATACGGGCACACTGAAACATATACGGACACACCGAGACAGACAGGGACACTGAGACAGACATAGGCAGAAGGAGACAGATACAGAGCCTGAGACACAGGGACACTGAGACACTCACAGGCAGAAGGAGACAGACACAGGGACACTGAGACAGACATAGGGGCACTGAGACAGACACAGGCAGAAGGAGACAGACAGAGGCACACAGAGATAGTAACTGGACCAGGCAGATGGTGACAGATAGACAGGTGGGCAGACATATAGACAGATGAACAGAGAGAGACAGACAGGTATAAAGCCAGCAAAGTACAGTAGAAACAGTATTGATTCCTGACTGGTAGTTATAGCATTGCTTACTGTAGATATACTGTCAGTGATGGACAGACACACAGACGGACAGATGTTCAGTACAAACAGATAGATGGACAGAGAGACAGACTGCTATTCACAGATAATCAGGGTATTGTGCAGGGTATTGTTAATTGTATCATTGTATTGTTAATTGTATCAGTGATGGACATACATAGTGATAGTAGAAAGAAAGATGGATGGACAGAGAGACAGACAGATGGAATATAGAAGCAGACAGACAGACAGACAGTAAATACCAGTTATTGACATGTAGTAAAGGTTGTTTATTGTAGTTGAAGTTTCAGTGCTGTTATTAAAACATTTGAGATCCTGTCTCAGTTCTGAGGGCTCTGCACTGCTCGCTGCTGAGAGACACTTAGACAGTGTGTGTTAAAATCAGCTTTGTGTTTGTGTGTGTGTGTGTTATAGATGCGATGTTGCTTGTTGCTGAGCGACTGGAGGGACCCTTTAACATTGAGGCAGTGATGGAGCCCATCGATGTCAAAATCTCAGAGGCCATCATGACTATGCAGGACAACAGCATGCAGGTTTCAGCTAAGGTAACACACACAACATAATGGAGAGGTTCACCCAGAAATTACATTTACACGTTACCTGCAAGGCTAAGATAGTGAACAGGCACTGGAACTCAATGGTCACCTAAATAGTCCAGTCATTTCTGCAGAAATACTCTACATCAATACAACTTCTCTTAAGTTGCTCAGTCCTATTTAATGTGGTTTCATGTACTTTATGTTATCAACAAGTCCAAAACTTGGTTATTACTAATCAACTACATCTGAGACACAAGGCAACACTGTCTAAATTTGCTATTGCATTTGCCATTCTTTAAAAAAAAACTGGATTAAAATGAGCCTTTTGGTTCTGATCTCTGAAACAGGAGCACAGTTTCTCAATCCCGTTCATATTTAGATGAAGAATGTTGAACATTATCTTGGCAAGCTGTAATATTTCACTAATCAAGTGTTGGCCATGAAAAACAAGCACTCAGAGCTGCTGCAAAGTGGAGATTTGTTGCTGAAAATTCAACTGCCTTATGAGGAGCCAGACAAAGATAAGAAGCCACACCATCTGGAGACAAAACAGCAGAAAGGAAGATAAACATTCACACATACATACAAACTGCAGTCTAGTCTGTACCAGTTATTCACAGTCAAACGCTTTGTTTGACTAGCTAAACATATAATAAATCACTTTTACTTTCATTTTTGATGATCACATAGCATGTCAATGCTTCGTCAGCTTGTAGAAGTTTGTGTAGGTTACATCAAAGGTGAGAATTAGCCTCAAGTTAACTAAAGTTTCACTGAAGTCTTAGCAGCGCAGCAGTGATGTACAAACATGTTCTCTAGTTAGGGATCAGGTCTTGTGTCCAGGAGGTTGCCAGTTCAATCCCGGGCTGGTCATGACTGAAGTGCCCATGAGCAAGTCACCTAACCCCCAACTGCTCCCCAGGTGCTGTGGATGGGGCTGCCCACCGCTTCAGGCACATGTTCTCACAGCCTAGTGTGTTCACTAGTGTTTCAATGCACGAATGGAGGTCAAATTCTGTTGTGTGCACATCACATTGACAAAAAGTTAAATCTAAATGAAAGCACGTCTCCTGCTTAATCAGATACACATTAGTTTCGACGCTGGTAGCATTCCAAGCCAGTTCTCCTGCAGAAAATCTCAAGGCATTTTCTGTCATATATCATCACGTCTCGCTGCCCAGGAGACTGAGAGAAAGTGTGCGAGCGTACAGTCTGAAATGTTTCCCCCTCGTACGGTCACTGAGGTCAGCGAGGAAAATGAAATGCAGCTCGTTCCACAAGATGGAATGACGAGGAAAATAGCGGAGCAGATGTCCCTTGACATTTTTCATATTCTGAAGTGCTTTCATGTACAGCGCGTATAAATAAAGGTGGAAATGAATTGTCCAGTTTACAGGCTCCTCACTCACAGACGAAGAAGAGGTTCTGCTCTGTGATCATTACAAACAGCCTTCTGAGGGCAAAAAGCCCAGCATGACATTCAAATGACCGGTCACTGTCTGCTAGTCAAACACATACAAAGACACAGGGCTGTTAGCTTCTGCTAAAGTGTCAACATCAACAACCTGATGGCTGAAACCACATCCTCTCTGCGCTGAACGTTAGATTCAGTTACACCACAGAAATTATTTACAGCTAGCAAACATCTCCCAGCACCTCTAGGTTCTACCAGAATGAAAGTGGAAATACAATGTTAATGTTAGGTCCAAACTACATTTCTCTTTGTACAGTTCCACAAAGTGATGTATCAGTACGATAATTTTAAAAAGGGCAGTGACTCATGTAATAATTATATCCTAAATACACTGATCAACCATTAAATTAAATGTCTAAAATTGTGGGTGTCCTCCTCCTGCCACCAAAAAAGCTCTAACCAATGACAGCCTGGACTTCACAAGACCTGTGTAGACAGTAGCATCATATCCTATGAGTCCTGTAAATTGTGAGGTGGATCCACTGCAGATCAGAATTGTTTGTCCAGATCTACAGAATTTGCAGGCCGAGTCAACATCTTGAGTCCTGTTCCTTTGCTGACTAGTCCCCCCCTCCTTCTTGACAGTGGCTGTTCTAATGAGACAACTAATGTCATTCACCTGTTTGTTTGTTTTTTTTATTTGGTGGCTTTTTGATTTGTATATCTGTATAAATGGAAGTACAGTCATAGTCAAAAGTTTGGACACTGTCTCATTAAATGTTTTTATTAATTTAATTTTTGTTCCTACATTATAAATGAATACTGAAGTCATCCAGACTGTGAAGGAACACATAAGAAATCATATAGTAAACTTAAAAGTGTTAAACAAACCAAAACATGTTTTAGATTTTAGATTCTTCAAAGTAGACACACAACTGATGTCTCAAACACATTAAGAGGGCAAGTCATGAACTCTTGACAAGGCACAGCTGTTAACTGAAAGCCATTCCAGGTGACTACCTTATAAAGCTGACTGAGAAAATGCCAAGAAAGCTGGCATCTAAACAAGAGCTGCCGACTGTGAAGAATGTAAAATATAAACATATTCTCATTTGTTTAACACTTGTTTGTTTACTAAATAATTACATATTTATTTCTTCATAGTTTGGATGACTTTAGTATTAATCTACAATGCAGAACATTTTTATATCATGAACAACCACTGAATGACCAGAAGGTGTGTCCAAACTTTTGACTGTATGTCCTACATTTTAATTAGCTACATCCTTTGTATAGTGTACATATGTGATCCAGTAAATTAGTCTGTCTAATCACTATATTTACAGAAAATGTCCCTGTACTTGTGTGTAATTGTAGGTGTTCCAGGGTTGTGGTCACCCTAAACCAGCTGGTATGAGTCGGAGTGCCCGGGGGATTTCAGATGTTTTTAATGCTCGCTTCAAACCCTACAGCCCAGAAGAGAGGCCAACTACAGCTGCCCAAACCAGCCTGGACAGACTGGTCAGTTTGTGTGTGTGTGTGTGTTTTGGATGAAAACAGAGGGATGAAGAGTGGTCTGTAATCACAGTTTATGATATTGGTTCTAGAATAGAGTGAAAATGTGTGTAAGAGATCTATTTATTGAACAATAAAGATGTTTTTAGATACAGATACTCCAAATCCGCACATGTAATGTCCTCCTTAAGAAGCCAAATTAAGGGAAACATATTTTTTTTTACAAAGGCTAAATATTTTATCAATTCTCCTGTCCATTCTCCTGTGTACGCTCCACCCACAAATGTTCTATAACTCTACCTACAAATGTTGAACAGGCTTTACAGACGATGGTTAAAAAGAAAAAAAAAAATATTTAAATGGTTAATAAGTCATAAAAATAATCAAAAAACAAGCTTTGACATTCAGCATGGTAACAAATAAGTTAATGTTGGAAACAATAAGAGTTTTACACACATTACTGTAAGTTATGTGTTTTCAGTGGTGGACAAAGTACTCAACTCTACTACTTAAGTAAAAGTATTGATACTCATGGTGAAAATGTAATCAACTACAAGTAAAAGTTGCTCAGTCAAAAGTTTACTCAAGTTAAAGTACTGAAGTACTTACTTTTAAAAATACTTAAGTATTCAAAAGTACATGCATTTTAAAATACTCAAGTATTCAAAAGTACAAATTATATTTTCTAATATCAGTACATTGCTGTATTGTTTTGAGTCCTTTTACAGAAACGTATAACTTGCTGAAACCTCCTGATGATGTATTGACATGTAGAAACACCCTGCAAGAAAAAGTCTACACCACCTGTAAAACTTCAAAATAAAAATGCAATAAAAAATAGGACAACTATTTTTGTCATTTTTACCCCCCCAAAGAGACTTTTCTCCTCACAAACAGAAACACTGGTAGCTAAGAACTACCATACTTAACATAGCAGCTTACAAAACAGTGAAAGCTCTGCACAGATTAATCTAGATTAATACCTGAATGATGATTACTATGGCATAATTCCAAATTCCAGGTGTGAGCGGAGACTGTGTTTGGTTCCCCTTCTAGTGAGGAGCATAGCGTGTTGCCAATAGGGTTGTCACAATACCACAATTTTCACTTCGATACTGATACTAAGCATAGTATCACTATTCTCAATACAAAAATGATATTTTGGCAAAAATTCAACAAAAAAATAAAGTAAATTCAATTGTTTATTTAACACTGAAAAATCTGATTGATTTCTTAAATCAAATTAAAACTAAACCTTGCTAAATAAAGCAATAAAATTACTATATAATACATACTTCAAACATGGCTTTTCTGGTTCTGAAATTAGATGTTAGGGAGTTTATTTATCTGTTTAAGGTTCCCCGCCTGCCTGTCTAGAACAGATATAATGGTAGCCTGATTGTATAAACTTGAAGTAGTGATGGAAGTTGACTACTGAGTAAAAATTGAGATGAACAATGATAATTTGAAGTTATAATCACTGCTCTGTTTTAAACACTAATATTTTACCATTTAAAAACAGCCACATTAAATTTACTGATTAGATAGACTACATGCTTTTTCAGCCTGTGATGAAAACATGAACACGTGAGCATCATCATGAGTTCACAGGTGAAGGAGAATAATTAGCTTATTGCCGATGTAAACAGTTACAAATCAAATATTTCACTAACCACTTTAAAGCACTGTGGCGTAGCCATTAACTTTACTAACTGGTCGAGTTTTCAGCTCTTTGTAGAGGTTGCAGTGCTTATCGGCCAAACGCTTAGCCAAGTTACTGCTATTGTCTGTTTCGTAACTGCAGTACAGTTAGTTTAATATTGTACATTCATATTTCATGAATATTCATATTCATATTTCCGCATTTCCTCACCAGTAAACAAAACTCAGAATCACCAGTACAGTTACAGTTTTGTGGTGAAATAGACAAAGACAACAAACTACAACCACAACATTTAGTAAAGTTCACTTGTTATGAAGAAACCAGAGCACAGGAGCTTAGCTTTGTGTTCACTTTGGCTACAAGCAGTAGTGAGTGTTAGGGACCATCACACAATTACCGGAAGAAATATAAGTAACAAAAATAACTATATATATGAATTATAAATGACAATATAAATGACAAATAATGTCACTATGTCCCAAAATATCCCTTGTAGTTTGTGTAGAATACTTGTCTCTATTAAACTAAGTTGAATTGACATCATTAGCTTTAATCATATGAGAGATTAATATATTTATTTGATTATTTTTTGTCATTAATATACAAATAACGTCACTATGTTCCAAAATAAGTCTTGTTGTATGTGTGGATATGTGAACATATGTCTGCATTTTAATAAGTTGGTTTAACATCATTAGGTTTAATAACATGAGACTTAGATTTTTTTTTTTAATAATTGTACATAAAACAAATGTTAGAAAAATTACAAAGACAAATATATGAATGTGTATGAAGATACATGTATGGCACATTATTACTAACATTTCATAAAAAAATAAACATGAAAGAAATCATGTAAATGGCTAAAATGAATAATGCTAGCCACATGGATGTTTGTAACACATTTCTTCCAATAATTGTGCGATGGTCCCTAAAACTGTAGCAGCTTGTAACCAGAGCGAACAGAAAGTTAAGATCCTGCATCCATGCTTCATCATAACATGTGAATTTCAGTCAATTTTGTGGTTGTAGTTTGTTGTCTTCGTCTATTTCACCTCGGAACTGTTCCTGTGCTGGTGAATCTGCGTCTTGTTAGCTGTTGAGTATAACGGCCAGTGTTGAGTAATGTGTACACTGTCCCTTTAAGAGCCAGATAAGAATGGAGAGAACCAGCGAGTGTTCTGCTCTACCACTAAGATCACTGGACCTCTCTCTTTTATTTTACTGTTTTAGTTCTGAAAGTAACGTCTCTAACAAGCTTGGGATGCTTTATTTTGTTCATTTTTTAATTAATAAATGAACAAGTGAATACGACCAAAGTGAGTATGAGTCCTTGAATCACATGTGCTTCGTGTTTCACCTGCCCTCAAAGCGCACTATCTGGGCCGGAGCTGAAAGTCTGAAGTAAGACCGGTTTCGGAGCGTTACATGAGGAAAAGCGGAACTATGAATATCAAACAAATGTCCAATATTAAACTAACTTTACGCAGCTGGCTTGTGTGTCGCTCATCCGAGTCAAATTAGCACGCACATTGTGATTCATTTATTTAGAATACTGATTCAGAGCACGCGTAATTTAATTCAGATGCTCTGAATAAGTGAATCAAATTGCGTGTGCTGATTTGACTATAGTACTAGCTAAAGTATCAAAAGCATCGAGTATTACAGATTCTAATAGTTTGAAGCATTGTAGTGTCAAAAAAGCATCGAACTATTGATACCTCGTGCATCTCTAGTGGCCAATTGCATTTCAGTAAAGAAAAAAAACAACAGCAGACTACAATGCTATGCTGAGCCAAAAGGAACGAGTAACGGTTATTTTTGATCTGTGTGGAACATGTGGAAGAGGATTAAGGAGAAAAGGTCAGATAATGGTGAAGGAGAAGAGGAGCAAATCCTCATATCCTGTTTCCAGGCTTTGTGAGTTTTACAGAAAGTGTTTAATATGGTGTGGAGATGAAATTTCTCTCCCGTCTTTCAGCGGACTGAATAATATCTGAGTTGTTGATAAATGTTGATTGAGTAGAATAATGTTTTTATATTTAAAATAAAAAAATGAGGCTTCCTGCTGTATGGTGGGGAATCAGAGAGAGAATATCTGTGCAGTGCTATTAATCACATTTCCTGTCTATTGCATATATATATATATATATATATATATATATATATATATATATATATATATATATATATCCTTTCTCTCCTCTTTCTCATCTACTCTTTCAATGAAATCCGTCTTTCTTTTCTATTTTTTTCCCCTCACTGCTTTCCCAGAGGACTGTGTGGAGAACAATGCAGCACAGTGTAAGCCGTCAAACACACACTCTTTATGTGCATACGCGCATACACACACACACACACACACACACACTGAATCTGTCAGATGTGCTCGAGGACATTGCTCTACCATCTCCTCAGATCTATTCACATTTTCCGCATCACCTGCTATATGACAAATATACTCGTGTAGCTCCAAAAAACTTGAATATTGTGAAAAAGTTCATTTGTGTTCATAAATTAATTCAAAAGGTAAACTGTTAAATCACATATTTCAAGCCTTTTTTGTTTCGGCGTTGATGCTGTTTGATTATAAATTTACTCAATTTGAGATTCTGGTATTTGACTGAAAGAGCTAGAAGTCAACAGTATGTGTGTGAGGAATATAAACTTTGCAATAATACAAACAATTTAAAGAGCTCAACACAACTCGTTAATCAAGTGGTTTCTCCAAATATACACAAAATGCCAGTTAATGCCCACCACAGTCTCAGAAATATTCAGTCCCATCATAACAAGTGTTGTTAGTATTTAGTAAAGCATCATTTTACTCTTATGACCTGCGGCAAATGAGACACATAGCCAGACACCAGATTCTGACAGCGTTCCTGGAGTCTTTTAGCCCATTCCTCATGCACAATGACCACCTCTTCACTAATATTCTTATGTTTGTGTGGTTCAACCACCTTCTTCAAATCCCAGGAAAGACTTTCTCTGGTGTTTGAGTCAGGGGACTGTGATGACAGAATTTTCCAAGCTGTCCAAATGAAGCTTTGGTGGACTTAGATGTATGTTTGGGGTCATTGTCCTGTTGGTTGGGACAATGATGCTTCAGCTTACACACAGTAGGCACATTTTCTCTTTGGATTTCCTGATATTTTTTCGATTCATTTTCATCCACACATTGCAGGTTTGCAGTGCCAAAGGAATCAAAGCAGCCCCAGAGAATCACTGAGCCACCACCAAACTTCAGTATAGGCAGGTGTTCTTTATGTTTTTTCCTTCTTCTCAGACATGTTGCTGACTCACAGGCCTAAATAGTCCTCATTTTGATTTGTCATTCCACAGAATATAATCCCAATAATATAATATAATCTTTTTGCATCCTTTTCCTTGTTTGTGAGACAGTGATCGCTTTTCAGACAACTCTGTTGACAGTCAGTCAAAGGTCGCAGTCTACAATATGTCTTTTATCTCAAGCACACCTGATACAACTAATGAAGCCCTTGATTATTTACATCAAGTGTGCTTAAGACAACACCTGACTTGTAAATGTGTGATCTTATGGGGTATTTTTTCAGGGTGGAGATTAATTGAGACTGATGTAGTCACTAAATGTGTTGAATTTGGAAAAACAGCTTGTTAAAGTTATTTAAATGGCTCTTGTTTGATTGGTTTATTGCAAACAGCTGAAAGTTTGTACATTTTGCTAATAAATCCAGTGGGCAATAGGGGTTGAATCATTTTGATTGCAACACTATAATATCTTAGTTCTCTGTATGTTTATATATATATATATATATATATATATATATATATATATATATATATATATATATATATATATATATATAAAGTTCATATACATTAGCATTGGTTTGCCTTACCCTCACTTGTCTCTAATACATGATAAAGCACTGAATTAACTTAAATTGTATGAATAATTTCAGATATATTTACAATATACTACAATAAAACTGTAAGTGTTAATGTGGGAATTATGTACATATCAGTTGAGTAATTCTAGTGCAGATCACTAAATCATTTCAAAATTAATTGTATGTACTGTTAAATGTGGACATATGAGGAAATCATTTGCAAGTATAGTAAGTACATATGACACTTGGGTGTGAAAAGGATTTTTATGATGATCTAGTTTGCATATAATGTAGTTTTATATGGGCTTTTTATATGTTAGTGGCGATGATCTGCAGTGATGAGCAGTTTTCCTGTGGAGATGTACGTGCTGAGGCTGGTCACCACACGGCACTAGAAATTACCATGATTTTTTTTTCGAATTGCAATTTCATGCCCAGGAGGCCACCCACTCACACGTGGTGCTCATTCAAAATTCATGATATGGTTCTATTTCTCGGACCCATCAAATGGCCCCAGCTTCTGGGATAGTGCAGTTAGCCGCTAATTCTCCTCCTACATTCAGTGGCTGTGATTTCCTGAAACTGACCAATTACCAAAACTCTGTAACCAGGCAACAGCTCTTCAGTCCCTTCAGCATCCACTGAAGTCCATCTTTCACTTCATCCCACACAGGAATGAAGCAGAACCTTTACAACAGTATGGCCAGTGAATTTACTAGGGGTGGCAGCATGACCACTAAAATATAATTCACTTATTTTAACTTTGAGAAATTAATATATTTCAAGTTTATATATATATATATATAAAAAACAAATTTTATTTATAAAGCGCTTTTTACAACTGATGTCACAAAGCAGCTTTACAGGCTTAGTAATAACACATCAAATCAGTAATCCCTAATCACCGGGGTGAGCAAGCCAACGGTGACAGTGGCAAGGAAAAACTCCCTCAGAGCTGGAGGAAGAAACCTTGGGAGGAGCCAGACTCACATGGGGGACCCATCCTCCTCTGGTCTGCTAATTCTAAGTGTGTGATGAATCATAATCATATGATCTTGTTGTAATGTTCAGGTGAGCTGATATGGTGACAGTAGTGTGACAGGAATGATGATGATAGTGGGTGCAATGATAACAGTCAGAAAGTCCATTTGAACTACAATGTGGGCAGTAGAGTAGGGTATCTGGAGCAAGCCACAGTAGCTGGTCATTGGTGAGCATCTGATCCAGGGAAGCATCATGGAGAGAATAGTAATCAGCCTTCCATCAACCTTGGACCGGACCGGTGGGCAATCACTCACTCGGAAAGAGACAAAAAGTTAGGAAAGAGACAGAATTAGTTCTGTTTGGATTTATAGAGCACAAGGATTATGAGACATATCAGAGTGTGGCTATTGACTCCAGCAGAACTATCTAAAACAGCCTACCTAAAAGTACAAACCGGATTCCCAAAAAGTTGGGACACTATACAAATTGTGAATAAAAACTGAATGCAATGATGTGGAGATGGCAAATGTCAATATTTTATTCGTAATAGAACATAGA
>BRDA01005046.1:0-21570 GCA_036984385.1 Crenuchus spilurus
ATGAAATTTTGAAACAACATATTTTTCCCTTAAAATGATACATTCTCTCAGTTTAAACTTTTGATCTGTGATTTGTGTTCTATTCTGAATGAAATTTTAGATGTTGGCATCTCCACATCATTGCATTCAGTTTTTATTCACAATTTGTTTAGTGTCCCAACTTTTTTGGAATCCGGTTTGTATATATATATATATAAAATTTAATAATTTTTTTTATTTGAAAAGATTTCATTCTCTGATCATTTTTCAGAAATCCTCAAGGTAGACACTGTTATTGTTACTGTTGGTAATTTTTGTTTACTATGTGTTTTGCTGCACTTGCAGTTACTGGCCACCAGATGGCACAGTACAAGCTAGCAGCCTCTACATATGTGACCTTTGTAACCTTTAAACTCAAGACCTCTATATCTCTATAAGATAATAACTTCTACAGTGATTTATTTGCTGTCCACATGCATGAAAGGATTAATAGCAATGCTTCTCCCCAAGCACCACAGCAAAAAAAATGTTCAAGAAGGGTTTGAGGAATGTGACAAAACTTTCAAGGTGCCCTGAGTTCAATTGAGCCACTGTGGGATGTGCTCGGCATTTAAACACGTTTAAATCAAATCAAATCATATTTATTGTCACATCACATTTACCAGGTATGCAGGTGAGTGAAAATCTTACAAAACATATACACATTGGTATACGCCAGTATTGCACCCTTATTCCATGTATGTAGTTGGCAAGTCTGAGTAAATAGTAGGGTATGCAGGGGATTGAATATTGTTATTTAGTCCAGATTATGCAAGATATGGATGGAAAATGTCAGTCTATATGTATATAGGTATATATACTGTAGGTGTAGATGTGCTCGATTGAAAGGTCAGAAGTGCAGACTGAGAGTATTTGGGTTTGGATGTGGTGTAGATTGTCCATTTAGATCATAATTTTGATGATTCACGTGAGAGATGTAGTGACCAGCCCCACTGACAGATACACCAGTATTACTGACTGTTGGCCCAGGGGAGGAAGCTGTCTCAGAAGGAATTGGTTTTGGACTTTATGCTTCTGTACCTCCCACTGGTTGGCAGCTGTGAGAACAGACAGTGACTTGGGTGGGTGGAGTCCGGCCTTCCTCAGGCACCAGCTGGTGTATAAATCCAGAAGGTTTGGTAGCTGAACCCTGGTGATGTACTGGGCTGTTCACACCACCCTGTGCAGAGCTTTCTGTTTACAGGATTTAAAAAGATCTGCTGTTAACATCTTGGTAGCAGATACCACATGACACCCTTAGAGGTCTTGTGGAGTCCAAGACTTGATAGGTCAGAACTGTTTTGGTGGAATGAGGTGGACCTACACAATATTAGGCGGGTGGTTTTTAATGTTGTGGCTGCAATATCTGTCATTTTAAAATGCAGTTATGTAATATATATATATATATAAATATAATACTATATTTGAGAGTATCTAGAGACTTTAAAATAAAACCAATTTGGGAAAATTCCCTAATTTCCAATTTCCACAGTAGCCCCTTAAACTGAATTCATTTTTATGGTTTATCTCCTGCTGGGTTCCTACACGGTGGGCTTTTCCCCAAAGAGCCATGTCTGCACACTGCCACACGTTTTGGTAATGTTATGTAAAGATATTGCAGTATTCTCATGTTCCACACAAATTTAAACAATGGAACCATCCATTTACACAAGCTGACGACCCAGTTTTACTAAAGCTATACTTAATTCAAAGTAGAGTTGTGATATAAGTAGAAGTAAAAGAACTTTTCCAAAACTTTAAGCAGCCCGGACCTTCTTAGACAATCAGCATCTACTATATATGGATAAAAGTATTGGGGCATTAGACACCTCTAGCCCATGGCTGGCATGGTGCCAATAGGTTCATGTTAAGTCTTATTCTATTGGCAGTACTTCTCTACAGGGACTGGACAATCTGTGTCAAAAATGGGTGCAACATAGAGTGCCACATTAAAAAATAGAATATTGGGCCCGAGCTGACACTATGACCAGAGGATCGTGAGTTTGAATCCTGGTCATGCTGTTTGCCATCAACAGTCAGAGCCAAAGAGAGCAAAAATTGGCCATACTCTCTCAGGGTGGGAAGATGGCGCTCTCTCTCTCCTTGTCACTCTCACATTGCAATGTCCACTGTCTGAGGCGTCTACTGATTGGTCCATTCGGAGCTGGGAATCCTGCGTTTTCCTCCGAGCATGTTGGCTCCCCAGTGATGGTGTATCAGTAGTAGTTCAAAAAGAGGCGGTGGCTGTATCGCACACAACTGAGGAGGCTCGTGCTTGTCTTCACCCTCCCAGAGTCAGGGACATTGCAAAGTGATGAGGAGAGCCCCCTAAGGAATGGGATGTTTTAATTGGCTACTACAACTACATTGGGAAGGGGATAAAAATTGGCAAAAAAATAAAAATGAATAAAATAAAATAAAAAAATAGAATATTGTAAATTTATTTTTTGTTAATAATTAAATTTTAAAAACGGTCATATCTTATTTTCATTACATATAAAAGCCTACAGCCTAATAGTGTTGTTTTTTGTTTGGTCAGTATGTGTTACAGTCAGTGAAAATCCAAAATTCATTTGAGTATATTATAAATTACTACTCAAACAAAATCATTAAAAAATGTTTCAAATGTGTCACTTTGTGTGTAATGAATATAAAATATATGGCAGTTTACTTTTTATAACTAAATTAAAAACCAAAAATATTTTTTTCACAACATTGTCGTTTTGGAGATGAACTGTAGCTGAATGCATTCATTAGAAGGGATGTTCAAACACACTGCGGCATATAGTGTATCAGCATAAAAACTGGAGTTTATATCTCTTTTCTTATCAAATCCATTTGAACTAAGATAAAATAAACTACAAAAAATGATGTGAGCAATCACAATGTAGTACATAATTTCCTAAATAAAACTAGAAGTAGCAGTATTTGAAAATACTTATGAAAAACTATCAAAATATTTAAATGTAACTGAGCAAACAGAATAAGTTAGTAACTATCACTGCTTATAGTAATGCCTGCACTGACTCTACTGAATAAGGAATACTTCAGATACAGGACAAAGACAGAGGTTGGTTTCACTCCTGTCAAATTAGCTAATGAGCTCAAATTCAGCCCAGTTTTCATGTGATTACATCAGTATTACTAACAGCAACCTTGATGATGAAAGTCAAGGATGTGCATAGGGGACTAACAAGGAGGTCAAAGATCACTGTCCTTTTGCCATCACTGATCTCATTTTCCATAAAAAAAATCATCACAACAGATTTGCACAACCTACAGAGATGATAATGTGGTGTTTTTGTGTGAACCTAACACACTTAAATATGTTTTTTTCTGTCTCATATATTAGAAACATATAGAAACAAATGACAAAATCAGAATCAAAAGGTTTTTTTCACCTGAAATCTTCTGAAATGTAAAGTTCCGTATAATTCTAAAAATAGAGAATATAAAGAGAATAATACTGTAATTCTCTAAATATAAAGAAGTGATATCCCACTCAAACCATGAAAAGTATGAGATGCCACTGGCTGAATGTGTGGTACAGTGATAATGTAATATTAGTAATCCCATAGAGGTGCAAACAGAAATGAGCATTATTACAAAGGTGAGCTTTGATATTTAAAACTTGTGAGTCTTGGGTCATTTTTGAATACTTCATATGCAACATTAATGTTTTCCATGCCAAAGTTTGGCATCTTTTTCCAGTGACTGGTGTAGTGTTAAGGCCTGTACTAAAGACCTGGATCAAGCTTACATTGCAAAAAACTATTTTTAAGAAAGTAAAAAAAAACCTTGTTCATGGACATTTTTTCTTATTTTTTGTCTAAAAAGAAAAATTATTCTTAACAAGCAAGTTTTGCACAAGAAAATTAAGCTCATTCTAAGAACGTATGTCTAACTTTTTCTTAATAAGATATTTCAGCTCATCTTGAGCTTTATTTGGCAGTTATAGGGTATGACTATGGTTTGCACTGCAAAAACAAAATCTTAGCAAGTAAAATGAACATATATTAAGGCAATTAATCTTATTTTTTTCTCTGCCAAAATTTTTAAAAAGCACTGGAAGTGTAAGATTATTTTGCTTATTTTAAGAAATCTTACTAAGCAAAATTTATTTACCCCACTGGCAGATTTTTTGTTTAATATAAGGATTTATTTCTAGTTTTATGTTTTTTTCCCTAGTTTTTGTGATATGCTTTTTTGCAGTGTAGCTAGGATAATATACAACAACAACAACAACAACAACAACAACAACAACAACAACTGAATACTAGAATGAAAGTGTAGTGATTATGTGCTGTGTTTGGATATACAGGGCCACAGCTAAAGTCACAGTGCAGCAGTGAGGGATGTATTATGGGATATATTATGGGATATATTAAAGCACACTGGTGCACAGTCATCAGTGCTAGCTTTGCTGACAGTTGGCCAACCTTGTGGCGGACCCCCACGTCTCTAATTAACTTAAAGCACCTCAGCTCATCCTCAGGGGTTCACCTTCAACTTTTCTGCACTATATTCTTCCCTCACATTTAGTGAGTCTGAGTACCAAACTTCTAAAACATTTTCTAAACTAGTGTTTCTGTTTTAAAGTTGTACACAAACCCATTCACATAGTCGTCTGACCAGTAAAAGCCCCTTAAGAAAATTAACCCTGAAGAAGTTTGCTGGTGTCACTGTATATGAAGTATATGATTTTTAATAAGTTAATTCTTCCTCACTTATAGCTTTAAATAGTTATAAAATTTTAAACAATGTAAAAAAAAAAACTGCTGAAAGTACAGATTCTAAACTTTCAGTGAGTATCAATTTTTGTGTTTGTAGGTTGAAGATTGGAATTTGATTACCACCTTTTGCATTTTTATAAAATATTTATGATTTCTTGACATTTTTAAGTGCATAGATGGGTAATATTGTATAGTGGAAAATAAATGAACGGCTCACTGTTGAGAGAAGTCAGAGAGGAATGAGTTGATTGAGAACGTATAAAGAGAATGGATCCTTTCACCTGGGTTGAAGAACCGAGCTCTGTTTCACTTCCCAAAAGTCCTCTCTTTCATAGGCAAAATTCTGAACAGACCCATTCTCTTCTCTAACTGAGCCACACACATATACATAAGACAAAGAATAAAACCTGGTGTTTACTGTTTAGCTCAATAACAGGCAATGGATTTGCAATTTTCTGCTCCAACACACACATACATAATGGAAGGAAACCTGTTGCCTATTGCTTAAAGTTAAACATATATTCCCTCACAGTTGATACTGTTTAAATACTAATTTACTCAAAATCAAACCAATGATTGTGCACTTTCACTTCACTTTCACTTTCACTTATTTATCAGTAAAACAAAAAAGGCTCTAAATACTTTGTGTTTTTGATGTATCGCTGTATTTGTGAAGAGATTTTTGAGACTTAAAAAGGGGATGAAAATGGTCATTTGAGAAAAGTCCACTATTTGTTTTATTGGTAACATTTTATAATAACTTTCACTAATAGCTCATTAACTAATGATTAATAACTGTGAACAAATCATTAGTTCATGAGAATTTCATTAACAAATTATTTACTAATGATTTTAACATTTGCAAAAATGAATACAATCATTAGTAACTACATGAACTGTCATTTATACACATTTGTTCATGTTCAAATTCTCATGAACTAATGATTTGTTCACAGTTACTAATTATTCTTAATGCCTTATTAATGAAAGTTATTATAAAGTGTTACCCTTTTATTTAACCCACCTCAATTAGAAAGTCATTGAATTCTGTGTTTTTGTATATGATAATAAGGAGAAACTAAACATTACACAGTAAACCTGCCAGTATTAAATCAACACTATTAGAGTTAAATTAACACTGAGAGTGTTACATTTTGACACCCTCAGTGTTAATTTAACTCTAATAGTGTTGATTTAACAGATTTACTGTGTAATGTTTAACATTACATTACATTACTGTGTACTTTAAATCAACACCATAGAGTGTTAAGGATTAATATAGACAAAGTACTGCAGTGTACATATTGTCCAGGTGCTGCTGTCTCTACAGATCCATTTACAGCATTATTGCAGGTTCTCTGTTTTTATACTAACCCTACAGAGGCTGTACTTTAGTGACAAATCCATGAGCCACTCTTAAACACAGACAGCACTATAAAGGCCTACAGGACTCTGGGTATTTGACCGATTTCTATAAACACTGGCCCTCTCAACAGTATTGACTGATGTGCAATATTATTGACTTGGCTTAAAGCCGTTGTCTCCTTGAGGAACACTCTGTAGGTCAAACACACCATCTCTGCTCATCTGTCCTTGGATAGTTTCCTCAGCTCTGTGGGTGTGCTTCTGCCCTAGACCTCAGTAAGAGAAGAACAGTCACCCTAAGCTGATCTAAGACCAGGTTTTGCATTGTAGAATTTTACAGATTTGTACAGCTGTGTCAAGTTAATGTAGTTGAATGCTCCCAGGGTCCTATATTCCCAGAGTCCTGTGTTCACAGGGTAATATGGGAATACTGAACCCTATGGATATATTACTCCAAAAACATCAAATCTTAGGAACATAGAACTTTGGGAATATAGAACCATAGGAATGTAGCAATATTGAAATGTATAACCCTGAAAACATAGAACCATGAGAACATAGGACCCTGAAAATATAGAAAATGAGAACATGAGAAACTTGGAAAACAGGACTCTGCAAACACAGAACCCTATGGACATACGACTCAGGAAATATTAAACCTTAGGAACATAAAACTCTGGGAACATAGAACCCTGGGAACATAGAACACGGGGAAGATAGAACCCCATGAACATTGGAATATTGGAATATAGAACCCTGGGAACATAGAACCATGAGAACATAGGGCCCTGAGAATATAGAAAACAATAGAACAAAGGAATCTGGGGAGATAAAAACATAGGAACATAGAACCCGGGAATATAGAACCCTGGGAACATATTAGTATGGTAATAAAGAACCCTAGGAACATAGGAATCAGGGAAGATAAAACTCTATGAACTTAGAACCCTGGGAATATAGGACACTGGGAACATATGAAAATGGGAATAAAGAACCCTAGGAACATATGAATATGGGAATAAAGAACCATAGGAACATATGATTCAGGGAAGATAAAACTCTATGAACATAGACCCCTGGGAATATAGGACACTTGGAACATATGAATATGGGAATAAAGAACCCTAGGAACATATGAATATGGGAATAAAGAACCCTAGGAACATATGATTCAGGAAAGATAAAACTCTATGAACATAGAACCCTGGGAATATAGGACACTGGGAACATATTAATATGGGAATAAAGAACCATATGAATCAGGGAAGATAAAACTCTATGAACATAGTACCCTGGGAATATAGGACATTGGGAACATATGAATATGGGAATAAAGAGCCCTATGAACATAGGAATGAGTGAAGATAAAAAATTACAAACATAGAACCCTGGGAATATAGGACACTGTGAACAAAGAACTGTGGGAAAATATAACCCCTGAATATTTAAGATCCATTTTTTGTATTGTAGAACTTTATATATACATCTTACCTCAACTCAAGGGTTAAAGCAATGCCCATCTGGCATATACCAGCACAGGTGTTAACCCATATGGCTTTGCCTGTGTACAATATGTTTTTGTTCTACGGCTGTAAATGTTTTGGTTGTATATAAAGCTTGGATATGAGAAATGAAGTCTAACACAGATCTGTACATAAACTCTGGTTACTTAACCTCAGTCATTCTGTTGTGTTTACATTTGATTTGAGCTCCTTGGTTGATAAAAAGCAGTCTGGCTAGTGGACAAAGAGAGTAAACATAACCTGCTGATTCAGAAGAAATTCTTTTGCCAAATACACAAACAAAAACATATGACTCTGCAGAAAGAACCCTGCGAACATAAGAATTTTGAAACATAAGACTCAAGGAACAAAGACCCCTGGGAACATAGGACCCTGGTAATAATAGACTATGGGAACATAGAACTTTGGAAAAATAAGATTCTGGGAACATATTAACCTCGAGAACCATCAAGCCCTGGGAAAATAGGACTCTTAGTACATAGAACTCTGGGGATACATGACTCTGAGAACACAGAACTCTGGGAACATGCAACTCTGAGAATATAGGACCCTGAGAACACATAAAATCTGGGAAGATAGGACATTTGGAACATAGGATCATGAGAAAACAAAACCTGGGAACACAGGAATGTGGGAATATATGACTCTGGGAACATAAAACCTTGGGAACTAAGGACTCCAAGACTTTTTTCAATTAATACATTTTGGACCAATCAGTAGAGAGACAGTGGACATTGCAATGTGAGAGTGATAGTGAGAGAGAGCACCATCTACCCACTCGGAGTGAGCACGGCCAATTTTTGCTCTCTTGGGCCCCGGCTGTTGATGGCAAACAGCATGACCGGGATTCAAACTCGCAATCCTCTGGTCATAGTGTCAGTGTCTTAGCCTGCTGAGCCACTCGGGGCCCTGATCCCAGGATTCTTGAAACACTGATGAAAGTCTAGAGGATAGATAACCGAAACTACATCAGCAGATGAGCTACAGTCTCTCTGTACACCATGAAAGTGGAGATTTTCAGTTACTTCAGAGACTTTCTACACGTACTTTGTGATATTTGGTGACCTTTGTAGCCCAGATTAGGTTGTCTAAAGCATCTATTTCTCATTGGCTTGATTTGTGGCCTCTCAAAAACAAAATAAATTCACTAACACGACGTCATCTTCTGTGGAAATAGACTTGAGTGACTGCAGTGACTCCATCGTTTCAGGGTGACACGATGTCTCTTTTGAGCTTCAGTCTGTTGCCCACCTCAAACTGCTTCACCCACATGTTTTTGAGGCTTTCAGAGTGTGAGCAGAGTGTGTTCACATAATCCGCACTGAGTGTGAGCCACAGACTCAGTGACGTCCTTCCCCCTGATTCAGACCCAGACGCGCCAAACAGAAGGCGGAACTGGCGCAAAAAAGCCATTCATCGGCGCAAAGCTGGCAGATTGTGAGCTACCGCCCTTCAGTCCGACGCTCTGAGTCATCACTGAGCCCGGCGAGGACGTCACAGGAGCCCTGGACAAGCTTCAGCAACCTCGGTGAACTCTATAGATGACTGATGATGGCACATACAGTGGGGTCCAAAAGTAGGAGGCTACATTAAAAACAGAGTTTTAGAACAAGTCATATGAAGAAAAGACATTTCTTTGAGTCTGATCTCCTCCACTGAAGCTCATGTTAAGATGATCCTCAGGCCTGATCCTCTCATCAGAGGCTTAATTAAGCTCATCAACTTGCAGCTATTGTTCAAGTGCATTACAACTAAAACACAAAGCAAATATAAAAAAAATAATTGAATTTTAACTAATTCTTTCTTTGAGATGTCTAGAAAAGATCAATAACGGTTTAGAAGAGCTCAGTGGTGAATAAAGTAATCTTCACCCTTTAATAAAACAGATACTAGTCCTGTATGCACTGTATAATGCCTGGACATAGGTGATGGATCAGTAACAGCTGATCTTTCCTTAATTCTGCAATGTTCACAGCTGAAAGTGGTGTCTGAGGTGCCTGGTGTGATGAACATGTTTGGAAAGTTTCTGAGAGGTGGTGTTGAAGGTGGGAGGAGAGCTGAGAGGTGGAAATCTTTCCTCAGACGCAACAAGGACACACTATCGATTCGGATGCTCCTGTCAGCAGGCCCAGCCCGAAGCATAGAGCAGCTTCCAAATCTGCCACACACACATTTACAAACACACACACACACACACACACACAGAGTCAAAGTCACTTAACAGTAAGGTTAAGCTAAGTTAAGGGGTAAAGATAAGGTTAGGGTAAAATTAGGGTTAGTCTATACAGCACCTTTATATGCTGCTGTAGATCTGCAAAGCATCATGGTAAAAATCAGTGGAGGGTTAATTCTGCTATAAATATATTTTTCCTGTAAATCAAAATAAGCCCTGTCCTGTGTAATGCTCTGCCCTGCGTCCAGTGAGGGGGTAGGGGACTAACTGCGACCCTGATAACGATTAAGTGGGTGTGATAATGGACGGATGGATGTATGGATGGATATACTGTGAGAAAACAAATGCTCATAAGCTGGTAAAATGGTCACTAAAATGACTTTATTTTGATTTAAAAGAAAAATTTACTATAGAATTAACCTGCCACTGATTTGTTACCATGATGCTTTGCAGAACTGCAACAACATGCTGTATAAAGGTTCTACAGTAACATTTGTTCAGTTTACAGTAACAATATGGTAAAGTACGGTTACTGTATGGTTATGGTAAGGCTATGGTAAGGCTATGGTAAGACAAGGGTAAAGTTATTTTAAGATTATGGTTAGGGTACAAGTAAGATTAAGGTAAGGTAAGGTTATGGTACTGTAAGGTTAGGGTACAGTAAGGTTGTGGTAGAATAAGGTTAGGGTAAGGTACAGTAAGATTAGGGTAAGGTAAGGTTAGTACAAGGTTAGCATTAGGGTAATGGTAAGGTTAAGGTAAGCTTAGGATAAAGTTAAATTAATGTAATGTCCCCACAGTTCACAGAAGCAAATGTTTGTGTGTGTGTGTGTGTGTGTGTGTGTGAGAGAGAGAGAGAGAGAGAGAGAGAGAGAGAGAGAGAATCCTTAAATTCATGCCTATGGTCTTCGTTCCATCTCCTCAAGGTAAGTGCATAGGCACCAACTTGGTTTCAACACTGGTTGGCACAACAATAACAATCTTAATGGATATATTACTCTCATCCAATCTCCACCGACACGTAGAGCTGGCAACCCCTTGGACTTGATCTTCAGCAGACATACTCCAGCATTGGAAACCACAGTAACCCCCCTTCACTTTTCTGACCATCACTTTCTATATTTCACTCTATCCCTCCTTCTCTTCCTATCCACATCTCTCCTTGTCCTTTCTTCTCCCATCGCTACATACACACCATTCCTTCCTCATCTCTTGCTTCAACTATCCTGTCTAACTTTCCCAACCCTGATTCATTTTCCTCTCCCTCACTGGACACAACCACAGATACTTTACTCACTCTCTACTGCAGTTAACCTCATTTGTCCTCTTTCCTCCAGACCTGCAAGATCTTCTCCACCTGCAGATATCATGTGCAGTAATCAGAGAGAATTAAGGAGAGCTGAGAGAAGGTGGAGGAAATTCCAGTTTGACTCAGATCTTCGCTCTTACCAAACCAACACTGCAAAACAGCCTTCTTCAGAGAGAAACCGGAAGCATCAAGCATCTGAACCTCGCAAGCTCTTCAGCATTTTCTCCTCTCTCCTCAACCCTTACCCTCCCCCATAACTCTCTTCCCTTACTTGTGAAGATTTTGTCACCTTCTTTGAGGAGGAGGTTGATCAAATTTGCCAGTCTTTCTCCTCTGCCTCCACTTTCACACCCACTCCACGCAGGCTCTCCACTGGTGTCCCACAAGGCTCAGTATTGTGTCCTCTTCTTCTGAAGAGAAATAATTTCTTCACATGGATTTTCATACCACTGCTGCATTCACTTCACTGGATTCCTGTAGCTGCTCGAATCAAATTAAGAACCCTGATGCTCATCTACAAAGCAAAAAATGAACCAGCCCCTCCCTACCTAATGGCAATGGTCAAGTCTTGAGCCGCACTAGTACGGCTCAGCTTGACCTGCCATAATTCAAGACATATGGAAGACTAGTATCAAGACTCTTTTCTGTCCTAGTACTGAGGTGGTAGAACAAACTCCCACTGGTTGTTCAAACTCAGAGTCCCTCACAGTTTTCAAACTCATACTGAAGACCCATCTCTTTGTTGAACATTTAAGATAACACTAGTTTAAAACACTGCAATGGATTGTAAAGCTCTTATATTGTGTATAAATGTATCTTTCCTTCTTTCTGTGTATTAGTGATGGTTTTGTTCTAACAGAATTTGAATTGAAGAGTGATTTTGTCTCTAACCTGTCTGGGATGATTCTCTTAACCCTCGTATTATGTTCATATTTAATAACATCATTTATTTTCGGGGTCAATTTGACCCTAGCAATTTAAACCTCCAGAAAATTATTATAATCTCAGTCTCCTCTGACTCAGACACAGTCTCCCTTGTCTCAGATACTTTCTCCTCTATCTCAGACACTTTCTACTCTCTAAAATGTTGATATTTTATATGTTATACAGCTAAAACAGCCTGGGGTCAAATTGACTCCAAAGAACGCTGATGTATATAATATGTGTACAGAACACTGAAAAAAACATATCATCATGTTAATTTTATGTTTACTCAGTTATCAACATGCAACTAGGAAAAGTAATTAAATATAAAGCACAAAAAGTCATGTCATACGTGCATTTAAGGACGTTAAACATTGGATCGGGTCAAATTGACCCCAAACATAATATGAGGTTTAATGGAAACAAAGCACTGTGGAACATCACACTGTATACCAAATGCTGTAAAAATAAATGTAAATATTGTGGATTATTTTAAGTTAGAAGTGATGGTGCAGCTCCTCACATTGCATTACAAAGAGAAGAAATACTGCTAATTGTTATTCACTGTTACCATAAAGAAGCCCCTTTATGGTTTACCTTCCTAATCAATTGTCTTCAGAACTCTTTGGACCACTTTTAGTAGGTATTAACTACTGCATACCAAGACATGTTGTGTAGTTATCACAGTGTGGTCTTCATCTAGTCATCTGTTTGGCAGTGATTGCACAACAGCCGTGACTGATAAACAAGATAATTTGTGTTTTTCACCTGCCAGTAGTTTTTATGTTAATTATGTGTCAGTGGATTTTATGTTGAGGCTGATTATTGTATATAATCTGAGACTACCACAGACCATAAACACATATTTACTGTATTACTGTATAAATTTGATTCCAGTCCAATTTCTTCCTGTGAGTCTCCCACATACAGTCATGTGTAACTTTGCATTCTGTGTAAGTTTGTATTTTGTGTGTAATATGTCCTGTTTCAACTGATATGCCTGTTAAGCTAGTTTCCTTCAGAATATACTTACAGTGTACATTTTACAGTATTTTGACTGCCTTGTTCATAGGCAGTGACATATGGAGTAGACATTCTGATGGCAATGGCAAGTTGATATAAGACATAAATATTTGCTTTTGAGGCAAAAAACAAAGGAGACTGAGCAAGGTACATGCTTTTGCAGGTGTTTCATTGAGTTTTGCTGTTTTTATGCCAATGTAAATCATAATTTGAGAAATTTACAAAATTGACCAAAAACTGTAACAGGATGGACCCGAGAGAGAGAGAGAGAGAGAGAGAGAGAGAGAGAGAGAGAGAGAGAGAGAGAGAGAGAGAGAGAGAGAGAGAGAAAGAGAAAGGGAGAGAGAGAGATAGTGAACAGCTGGACTTCAGCTTGCAGATAAAAGCTGAGCAATGGAGAGAGATAGATAGATAGATAGATAGATAGATAGATAGATAGATAGATAGATAGATAGATAGATAGATAGATAGATAGATAGATAGATAGAAATAATAAGTGAAATGATAATAGATAAATAATGAGTGAGTGAGAGATAGATAATGACTAAGAGAGATAGAGATAGAGATAGTGAGTGAGTAGGTGTAAGAGAGAGGGTGAGAGAGTGAGTGAGCGAGTGAGAGAGATAGAGAGGGATTGAGTGAGAGATAGGCAGTGAGTAAGAGAGAGATGATGAGTGAATGAGAGATAGAGCATTTGTAAGAGTGAATGAGAGATAGTGAGAGGAGTGAGTGAGAGAGATAGTGAGTGAGTGATAGTGAGTGAGTGAGTGAGTGAGATAGAGAGGGATTGAGTGAGAGATAGGCAGTGAGTAAGAGAGAGATGATGAGTGAATGAGAGATAGAGCATTTGTAAGAGTGAATGAGAGATAGTGAGAGGAGTGAGTGAGAGAGATAGTGAGTGAGTGATAGTGAGTGAGTGAGTGAGATAGAGAGGGATTGAGTGAGAGATAGGCAGTGAGTAAGAGAGATGATGAGTGAATGAGAGATGGAGCATTTGTAAGAGTGAATGAGAGATAGTGAGAGGAGTGAGAGAGATATAGTGAGTGATAGTGAGTGAGTGAATGATAGAGATAGATAGTGTGTGAGTGAGAGAGATAGTGAGTGAGTGAGTGAGAGAGATAGAGAGTGATAGTGACTGAGTGCGTGAAAGAAAAAGTGAAGGAGTGACAGAGAGAGAGAGAGAGAGAGAGAGAGAGATAGTTAGTAAGTGAGCGAGCTAGATAGTGAGGGAGTGATAGTGAGTGAGTGAGATAAAGAGAGTGAGTGAGAGAAAGAGATAGTGATGTAGTGAGTGAGAGAGATAGTGTGTGAGTAAGAGAGATAGTAGGGAGTGAGTGAGTGAGTAAGAGAGAAAGTGAGTGATATAGTGAGTGATAGTGAGAGAGTGAGTGAGAGAGATAGTGAATGATAGTGAGAGAGTGTGAGATACTGAATGATAGTGAGAAAGATAGAGATAGTGAGAGAGTGAGTGAGTGAGATAGTGAGTGAGTGGGAGAGATAGTGAGTAAGTGAGAGATTGAGAGATAGTGAGTGAGAAAGAGATAGCGAGTTAGTGAGAGAGAGAGTGAGTGATGGTGAGTGAGTGAGACAGAGGGATAGGGAGTGAGTAAGAGAGATAGTGAGTGAGTGAGAGAGATAAAGAGATAGTGTGTGTGAGAGAGATAGTGAGAGAGTGAGTGAGAGAGGGAGGGGTTAAAGGGGGAGGGAGGTTCTCCGTGTTGTATCTGTCCTTCAGCTCGGCGGGGCAAATCCTGCTCCTCGCGTTGCTCGAGCGGCACCGAAACCGCTCAGCGTGGGATCTCTCTCTCTCTCTCTCTCTGTCTCTCTGAGAAGTAGGACACGGGGCGCGCGCGCGGCCGAACTGCAACGAGTTCGCGCGCACTCACAGAACGGAGACGCGTCGGTCCGCGCGCTGCGGGCGGAGTTGCTGCCGGAGCGGCGCACGTGAGCACCGGGAGGGGAGCGCGAGCACCCCCGCGCGCGGGACAGACGGGACAATTGGGTGAGTGTGGGCTGGCGATTAGTGCGGGAGCGAGCACTGACACGGGCTCGCGCCTAATACTGACTAATAGAAAAGCAAACACAGACCAAATAAAAGTTGAACCGGATTGTTTTTATAGTCGAGCTCCGGTTTAACGAGCCTCTGGAGGACATAACGGGACACACCCCACTGCTGCTCCTCGCTTTTCTGGGCAACTTTCATAGCTTAGAGAGTACCGGTACCGACCGCTCCCCGGGACCAGGACTGTGAGGTGAGCTGATTAAAGTCTCAGGTGGACAGGAACCAGCTGGAAGTGCTAACAACCACAGCAGAGACAACATTATTATTATTATTATTATTATTATTATTAGTAGTAGTAGTAGTAGTAGTAGTAGTTAGTAGTAGTAGTAGTTAGTAGTATGTCTTTGCTATGGACTTTAGGACGTAAATCTAACAAATGTACCATATTTTTACTATCACACTAGTGTCCAATACAGCCTTGTTCATTGCTTCCTTTGGTACATTTTTCCTACTGGTTTTACAGAACAATGTTTCGTTGGTTGTATGATGGTATCATGAGGACCAAGGGTGGATACAACTTCTAGGTTAATTACTGATGGCAGTGCAAATGTTTCAGCAGTTTTTCTACAGTTTACCTCTTGAATAAGTCTATGAAATCACTCAGGACAGCTCCCGTGCTGCCTCCTGGTCTAAGCCAACTTTTTATTGGTTTAAATGTCTTAAACTACTTGGATCCATTGGCAGATTTCCATCACTAGATAGTTGCTGGTAGTGTATGGTCCCTTTTCTGTCACTGGGCTGGTGTTCCTCAAGGTTGGAATCTCAATCTTCAGAACATAATAGTATCACATTTGAAATGGTATTACTTAAAGCACTCTGACAAACATTAAAGTCACCTTAACCTCTACCAGCCGGTCCACATCAGAACTCTCAGCACACATTAGCTATTAGAGAGGTGAGGAGAGACTGAGCCAGTTTATGAAGATGGAGATGATTAGGAGTGGGACAATTAGCCAGGACATCTGGGCAGCAGCCCTACTGTATTACCAGGGAGATTTTTCTGAGGACTTTGCAATCTCACCTGAAAGACGGAGACATCTATACAGGACAGTGTCCCCATCACTGCACTGGGACATTGGGATCATGTTGTCCAACAGCACCACAGTAGACACACTAGAGGGGTCTTATCCAAGTACTAACCAGATGCAGAAGTGCTTATCTTGAGTGGTTTTATATGTTATTTTGTAAATGTGCTATGGGTACTGCAGTTCACCTTGGGGTTCCCCAGTTTGGTGGAACCATCTAATAATCCTCAGGAGTCAGGCTTATTCCACCAGATACTGATTTCTGAACTCTTCCTAAGTTAAAACATTAGTATTGTGTTCCTACAAAGCTGAAGTTAGCTTCATATTCCATCTAACCTCAGGGGTTCCTCAGTTTACTACAATGGAGCCCTTTTAGAGAGCCTCTGGGAATGATTTTGGTTCTCTGAGGAGCTGAAAAGGTTTTTCTCGAGGAACCCAGAACTGAAGAGTTGTACTTGATGCAGTTCAAGGTTCCTGCAGGAGCTTCTAGACTAACAGTCCCTGCAGTAAACTCTTTACATGTGAAGGTGTCTTGAGGCATTTTTATGTTCAATGAGTACATCAATTAATATTTGAGGCACCTTTAGTCTTTGCAGTGACTCCAGACTTTGACATGTATTTTACTCTTCAGTTAAAGATATTAATCTGCTTTGTTCTCCAGAGAAAGTCAAAGTAGAATCTTTATGATGTAATACTGGGCCTTAAGGACCATGATGTATCTTTCAGGGGACATTTACATGGTTTGCATTGTGGGGGACAGACATTGTTTCTTTTTATTCTGACAGTGTCTTAAGATGTGGTTCAGTGGATCCGTTGATGGAAATATGATGGTATATAAAGACTTGGGCCGTAACAATATCAGAATATTGACTGTGATAAAGAAACCAAGTGTAGGATTAAAATACCAAATCAATACTCTGCCTTAAATTAAAAACACTCATCATTGTCTCTAACACCAAATGCACAGCTACATGTCTACATTTTTACACTTAGATATTATTTATTGGCACATCACATTACACAGGTGTGAAGGTGAGTGAAAATCAGAGGTGCGTAGTCCCTTACAGTACTTAAATACAAATATATCCATTTTAAATTATACACAATAAACAGTGACACACATTACCAGACACTAGTATTGCACAAACCTGGTTCTGGCTTCTGTACCTCCGGCTGCTCGGCAGCTGTGAGAACAGACAGTGGCTTGGATGGATGGAGTCTTTTAGAATTCTCCTGGTCTTCCTCAGGCAGTGGCTGGTGTATACAAACAGGAGGTTTTGGAGTTGAACCCCGGTAATGTGCTGGGCTGTCTGCACCTCTGCAGAGCTTTCTGCTCAGCGGCAGTGCACTTCAACCTGTCTGTTTTTTAATATAATACAGTAAAATACTGTGATTTGAAGGACCTTTAAAAATACTGAGTTCTAAAAAAAAGTGCACCAAACTTTTGCACCTAAAGCCACACTTAACATATTTGATACACAGTTGAGTTTTCAATGCCTCTTCATTATCAGTGTCATAGTTAAATAATTGTCTTACATCATTATATTGCATCTAAATAACAATATTTTTAAATGAGTTAAATATATAAGAAAAAGCTGATGTATAAATTCAGATACATGTATTTCGCCCCCTGCTGGATTGTCTATGCACTGCATTCAGTTGAAAATTACTTGAGTAAACATTTAAAAGAAACTCAGTGTATAAGGGGTTAAAAACGTTTGCGTTCTGTATGTTTTTGTGTTTTGAAACAACATGCTGTGAGCAAAAGATTGTGGATGTATCAAAAATGATACAAAACAAAACTCTTATGCAGTGTGTTAACGTTAACGTGTGATGGTTCAAGTTTTACATGCATAAATGCCCAGATACAGGAGTGCATCTCCAAAAATGAAGAAATGGTGAAAAAGTTTATTTGTTCATAATTTAATTAAAAAAGGTAAACTGTCAGGTATGTTATGTTAATTACACATAAAGTGACATATTTCAAGCCTTTTTGATTTAATGTTGATACTGTTTGTATAGTAATTTACTCTGGATTTCTGATTTTCGTGAGCTATAAGCCAAACTGATCAAAATTAAAAAAGGCTTGAAATATGTCACTTTATGTGTAATTAATCTAAAATATATGATGAAATTATACACAATGTAAAATTTTGTTCATGTGGCAGTGTATACACAATTTTTTACTAATCCCACGACTCTCAGATCTTTAGACTGACAGAGTGCTACATCACCACAGCTTTGAGTTATAAATGAATTTCTAGGTGGGTCTGAAGGGAAAACAGTTGATTATAATGGATAGATTCCCACAAATGTGTGTATGGTGAGGTGAGTTGCTCTAGTGATAGAGGCTGGCAGAGATATAATAAGCAGGAGGCTCTAATGTTAGCACTGCAGTGTAAGAAAAGCGAATGTCTTAATGAGAATACGCTTAGACTAAGACCTTAGTTGGGCTATGGTCATTGAACTGGACTGTTTACATGGTCACGTAAAGTAGATTAACAGTCTTAGTCGGGTTAACATCTAACTCTAGCGTTGCATGGTCACTGATATTGTGATCAACTGCACACTTATGCTAAATCATTTTAAAGCAGTTACAGTTACAATTTTCAATTGATTTCACAGCTGAAGTAAATGTTTTTATAGCTTTATTAACTTATTAAATAGTCCTGATCCACCTATGGGTCCATCATCTATTCCTTTCTTACAAAGCTTTTTTCTTTTCTAAGATCCACACAAAGTCCGAAAGCCTAATTTTTTAAGTCAACTTGTTCATTTCTGAGTACGTTGAGCTGCTAATTAAAGATTCTGCTTCAACTAAGCCCTGTGTCATATCTTCACTTATAATAAGTGTTGAAAGTAGTGCTGGGCGATAAAACGATATTGATTTTTTTCACGATAATTTTTCGCTCGATGATGATGATAAGCTGGGACAATAGAATTCGATAAGCATTAACGTTCGTTTCCATTTCACGTCTAAGCAGCTTGACAGTGAGTTCAGAAGTCTAATACTGCTGCTTGTTAGCTCCTCCTCACCAGCACCGCCAAAATGCTGTGTTTAAGACTGCTGTGATTGGAGGAGAGCGTAGTGGGGCTGGGTGAGAGAGCACGAGGTCACTGTGTGCTCATCTGTTTGTGGGAGAAGGAGAAGGGGAGGGGGGCTCGCTGTGTGTGTTTGTGTGTGTGTGTGTCAGCTCGAGTGCTAGCATTAGCCTGTTAACTTGGCTCTCTAGCCTGTTGTTATTTTGGAGTGGCTGTGGCCGACAGCAATCATTGTAAGTTTCAACAATAAAGTGACGACTGTAAACATCTTTCTCGTCCATCCTTTCAACGCGTCCAGCCGGACGCTACAATATTATGTTCTGGCAATAAACAATTTAATATATTAAACAGTAACATTTCATGTATTTAGTCTGATGTTTTTAGAAAGATGTTGTTTAAAACTATGACAGTGTTAGAAAATTTAATATGATAATTATCGGGATTGATCAATATAGAAAAATGTATCGTGATAAAATTTTTGGCCATTTCGCCCCGCGTGTTGATTTTTGCTGATGTTTGAGTCCCAACCAAATAGAACTGAGCACTCAGATTGTGTCCTGCTGAAGGCGCCCTCTTGTGTCACAAATCTGAGTTGCAACATCATGTCTCTTCAGTGCTGCACAGCCTGAAATGAATTATTTATGGGACTAAAAATCTAAAATCATTATTTAGTAGTGCTGAAGAGACAATGCCATCTTAGCTGCCCAGATAGAGCACAGTCAATTTTGCTCTCTCAGGTCCCGGCTGCCGATGGCAAGCAGCATGACAGCCCAGCCTCCTTTGATACATGTGAAGTCAGTCACTGCCTGTTTTACAACTGCTGCTGATACATTGTCAATGTGCAGCCAACAGACTCGGAGGAAAGTGCAGGATCCCATCCTCAGCTCTGATAGATTTATACTACAGAGATGAGAAATACTCTTTTCTGATTGGTTAGTACGTGTCTGTTAAATCTGCATAACAGGACTCTACTTATGAAGTATGAAGTAGATCCAGTAAAAAGTGAATGACAAAAAAAAAGTAGTACCACAAAAACATCGGCTTCTGTTTAAATTATGGCTCATGTTTCCTTTGTATACAGTACATACCTAAAGGTGTGGTAGCCAAGGTTTAGGTGGGATAACAGCCTTTAAAGTGCCATGTTAATCCAAAGGAATGTTGGAAACTCCACTCTGCTTCACATTGTAGAGTACGATGTCTATTTATTTTGTATAACACCTCAACGTCTGTTATCCCTTGCTCAACATATCTACTGTAAGTTGATAATTCAGGCCCGAATTTCTTCATTTTAGCCCCATTGGCCTTGACGTTTGAGTACAAATGTTGTGTTTATCTACTCCTTTGTGTATTTATATATGTATGAGAGAGTAAAACTCTGACTTTCACTCTCTTCATTCCAGGCTCAGTGGTGTGGTGTGAAGTTTCTTGGTTTAGATGTTTCCTTGCTTGCGCTCCAGTAGGAGCTTTCCCGTCCTGATGAGGGAAAAGAAGCGATATCCGAGGAACCGAGGGCCAGAGCCTGCAGGAACGCCGGAGGACGACCTGAGGGAGCAGATGGGTGACACAAACTGACATACGACAGGACAGCAGCCATCGGGACAGCACAAGAAGTAAACTTGGACAGAAACAGGCCAAAACTTTATACACAAACTGTCAAACTTTAATGCATGTAAATACACAGAAACACATGCTAAAACACACCGGAGGACACATGCAGGATGATCATGGCAAGGTTACCGGACATTTCCTCTTGACCGCTGTTCCATGTTAACGTCCCCTCCCTCTGAACTTCCAGTGGATCCCCTCCCTCCCCTCCCGTTTCCTGCACTCCTGTCATGCTGGTGCAGGTCGCACTCCTCTCTCCGCCGCTGCTGCTGCTGCTGCTGCTGCACGCGCCAGCACTGACCCAGGCCCAGTACGACCTGTGCCGGTCGCTCGTGAGCACGGACGACGGCGCCGTGTGGGAGCAGTACGCCTGCCAGCCCAAAACACAGTCCATGAAGGACTACATGAGAATCCGGGTGGAGCCGCCGGGCATCACATGCGGGAACCCACCTGAGAGATTCTGCACACTGGTGAGTTTAGTTTGCGTACAGAGCAGCAGACACACATATTAAACAAGACGTGCCCACCAGTCATCTACTACAAGACATGCCCACCAGTCATCTACTATAAGACATGCCCACCAGTCATCTATTACAAGACATGCCCACCAGTCATCTACTATAAGACATGCCCACCAGGCATCTACTATAAGACATGCCCACCAGTCATCTATTACAAGACATGCCCACCAGTCATCTACTACAAGACATGCCCACCAGTCATCTACTACAAGACATGCCCACCAGTCATCTACTACAAGACATGCCC
>BRDA01005046.1:44382-58332 GCA_036984385.1 Crenuchus spilurus
TGCCAATGTAAAGAAGGGACCGGAGGGACTAAGTGTGATGAGTGTTTGCCTGGTTACTACTGGAAACAGGGCTGCTACCGTAAGTAGGCCACACACCACTCGTATGGAGCAGTCCACACAGACAGCTTTAGTTATTATTAGGATGGGAATCGTAAATTATCCATCTTTAGATCAATAAAATATGAAAAACAAGCATCATCATATCAGACATAGCGTTCAGTATACTGAATATTGCATACTTAAAATCACCCAAACATTAGCAATTTGAATGAACATGAGCTGAGTAGGTATGTCAAAGTCTTACATTTATAAGAACAAGGATGAAGGAACTGGAAAAGATCTTCAAATCAACAATAGTTCTAGATATGGTCTTCTCTGTGGTTCTTTAGCTGGACAATAACAAGGCAGGACATGACAGCAAGAATACTGATGCCTTTGATCTTTAGTGTTGGAGACTTTTGAGAGATCCTTGGACAGATAAATGCATCCTGGACCAAATCAAAGCAAAGCTTTCACTAGAAGCCCAGATAACCAAATGGAAGATGTATTATTATGGACACATTATCAGAAGAACCCGTTCACTTGAGAAGACAGTTATGCTATAACAGTTGAAGGTAAAAGAGGAAGAGGACCAACAACAAAAGTGAAAGTGCACAATCATTGACCAATGTGCACACAGAAGAATCTATCCAAGGTGCCTGGGGAGCAGTTGGGGGTTAGGTGGCTTGCTAAACAGCACTCCAGTTGTGTCCTACCAGGGGTTAAAACGTGCAACTTTCTTATTACAAAACCAGATCCCAGGACATGGGTGCCAATGATATGGACAGATACAATCAGAGGAATCATGAAATAGCCACTAAGAAACCTGAAGACCCAAACAGAAGACAGGATGTTTTGGAGAAACCTATATCACTTATATGCATCCCACATGAGCAACCACCTCGGAGACGTTAGCAACAATGTAGCAACACTATAGCAACCACTCAGGAGACCATAGCAACAATCTAGTAATACCTTAACAACCACCTAGCAATGTCCTTGCAACCACCAGGGAGACCATTTGTACATGTACACTTTAGCAACCATGGGAGACTATAGCAACCATATAACAACACCATAGCAACCAGTCAGGAGATCATAGCAGTCATGTAGCAATGCCCTATGAATCACCTGGGGATTGCTCAGGCTGAACAATCAGTCTGTATTTTGTTCAAAAATTGCAGTCAACTAGTTTTTTATCATATCTACAGTCCTCATTATTTTCTGCTGTATATTCTACACCCAGGTTATTCACACAGATAAAAAAGTCACTTGTAAAAGATATTTATATTCTCTCTTCGGCTGTATAATAAAATAATAACATTCAGAAGTTATTAGAAGCATCATCGATCAGTGTTAGCGATTCAGGTTGTATGATTCAATTAAGAGAACCTAAAGGCGCAAAATGAGAACGGAAAAAAATAGGTCAGGCTAACGTTTATCCTCACAATCAACAGCCAAATAAGCCTGTATTTATGGGTTACTTTGTTTGTAGGTTAATGATCATATTTGTACATGATTCCCCAGCTACTTAAAGAAACCTTATCTGTGCATTTTCACCACGATTCATCTTCAAGATGAAACAGGCTCCAAGCCAGACCTGCTTACTGTCGGCAGAAAAAGCAAAGCAGAGAGACGATTCCTGTGTGTATTCTCATATGAAGTACTGCAGTTTAATTCGGGCTTTTTAGTTATTGGAGACATAAATATCATTTTTAGGATGTTTACTTTATTCCTGATTGAACACTAAGTTGTTGTTTGTTGTTTACTGCTGAGCTTTCATGTGCAGCCGATTTTCATTGTTATTATCAGACAACGCACACTGTTTATTTTCTGCAGATTTACTGTGCATGACTAGGCTCCACCCACTATAGGACTTGTGCCACTATGCCAATTCATTGCATATCAGTAGGTCCCGCCCACTGTTGATTGAGTTACTGCTGAGTTGCTGTCCAACAGCAGGTCCAACGTCCATGTCTTTGATGTTGATTCAGAGACTACCAGTAAACCTTATCCACTACAACATCTACACCTACAGCTAAATGTAACCCTAAGCTTAATCACCGACACCTAATCCTTAACCTAATCCTAACCTCAGTAACTTAATCATAATCCTAACCCTAATCTTAGTAAGCTGATCCTAAATCTAGCCATACTCTTCATCTCAATAACCGAATACTGAACCTAAACTTCATCTCAGTAACCTAATCCTAAACTTAACCTCAGGTAACCTAATCCTGAACCTAAACTTATTCTTAATCTCAGTAACCTAATCCTACATCCAAGCCTAACATTAACCTCAGTTAAGTAATCCTAAACCTAATTCTAATCTTAGTCTCAGTAACGTAATCCTAAACTTAATCCTAACCTTAATCTCAGTAACATAATACTAAATCCTAACCATAATCTTAACATTAGTAACTTAATTCTAATCTTAAACTTGGTAATTTAATCCTAAACCTAACCATAGTTACCAAATTCTGAACTTAAAAATTTCAGTGACCTAATCCTAATCTTAATCTACATTCATTTTAATCCAGTCTTTCTGTTCTATTAGTTTGTTGATAATCTAATATATTTGTAGTGGACACAGTGTGTGTTGTAATGAAGCAGAATACTTTCACTGATTTATTTTATCAGTATGAGGATGGTGGGTCCTCACAAAGATAGAAATACAAAAACACATGCACACCTAACCCACCTCTAACATCAACTTCAGTAACTAAAGATTAGCCATGGCCTGTTTTCATCATCCTGGGGATGAGGAGTCCCTACAAAGATCTAAACACAAACACACACTTACACAGTGTTTGTACCTTTCACACACTTTAGAAAGTCTTTTAGTTGCTTTATTCTCAGGGGAAGTCTCCACAACGTCAAGCTTTCGCACCACGTCAGTCCCCACAAGAAGAGCAAATCACAGACACACACACACACACACACACACACACAGCCTTTCTGCTGCGCTCTCATCGTTCACCTGTGTGAGGCAGTTTGAGGTCAGCGGAATGTAGCACCTGCTCCTGTTAACCGTGCTGGCGTGCGGAGCCTCTTTATAGCTTTTTTTAATGCCGTTTGGTTTGTGTGTTAAATGTGGCAGGCTTAGTGGCGTGCTGGACATCACACTCCCCTCACAACTCCCAAACTGCTGACTCACACAACACAGAGACACACACACTGCTCAAACACGAGTAAGCATGGTGACGCACACACACAGGGCTGCAGACAGGGTGACCATGCACAAAACGTGCTGAAATTCCTAAACAGCTCACCAGAGATGGGGCAGAATGCCGTAAATGAAATCAGACAGTCTGCACTCTGACCCCAGCAGGTCACCGCACCATTTCATACGCCTCTGCACTGGACTACAGCACAAATCAAACTGTCCAAGGCACCAAATTTCAGATCCAACTCTTAAAACAATGGTACACTCAAATATTTTCACAGCTTTTCACTTTCCTCAGGTTTAGTCGAGCAGTCAAGACCTGTTCAAGTCCAGGTTTAGGAGGCTAACTTTGCTAACAAACACTAGCATTTAATAGTCACCCATTCTGTGAAAGTACAGGGTGTCTCAAATGTGAGGAAACATCCATGTAAAACAGTTTGTCAGATGTTTGTAAAAATGGTGCTGCAACAAAAACGGTCCAGCAAGAACCAAAATCGTGAACAGAGAAAATCAGCAATTTCAGAAAGTGAAGAGGTCGTCCCCACCTATGTAAAGTACACCAACTGGAAATAAACAACTAATTATGGTTGATATCAACATCATAATTTAAACAAACTATGAGGGTGATTCAAAAATGATCTACACTTTAGGTATTTTAAAACTTTTTGCTGCAATGTCTTATCAACACTTTTTGTACAAGGTCACTGTGTCCATAGTAGCTGCTGTGCAGGTTTGAACATCTGTTTATTCAGTTCTGAGCTCAAAAGTCTTGGCTAAAATGTTTAGAGTGTTTTTTTCACAATATATCAGCACATCTGGAAATAGGATTTTGGAAAGTCTAAGTCTAGAGCAGATTTAATCAAAATATAGACTTATGACACTCTTACTATTTTGACACTGTCTGTGTTGAAAGCCTGTGTAACACTTTGGAAATTTTTTTTTAGATGGGTGTAATTAAAAAAAAAAAAAGTCAAACTTCAGGGGGTTAAGAAGACTGGTGACGAGACATGAGGCGATTCATCACTAAGAGCCTGAGAGTAAACAGCAGAGTATGGAATAGAAACATCCGCAGTCACACACCAAGAAAAAGTTTAAAAGTCAAACATCAGCTGGAAATTTGATGCTGACAGTTTTCTGGGATTCTCGAGGGCCAGTACTGGCCCATATTCAGGAATAAGGTTTAATAATCAACAGCAGTGCTTGCAGTGAAATACTCACTGAAGACCTGAAGCCTAAAACTCAGCAAGGGTGTTGTGTTGTTACATGACGATGCACATCAGCACACGACTGCTTATACTATTGACACCTCCAAAAACTTTGTTTTGGGATGTTAAAGCCTCCCTGAAGTCCTGATCTCACCCCAGCAGACCATTTTTGGTCCCCTGAAAGAAGCCATAAGAGGATGGAGATGCATGTCTGATGATGCACTTTAATGAAGGAATATGGAAGCTTGCTGATAGATGGACAAAGTGTATTGAAAAGCAGGAAATTATGTAGAATTATTTGTCTTTTTCTGGAAATTATATATATATATATATATAATTATGATTATAATTAATTCCACAGTCAGTCTCAGAGGGGCCAACAGAGGGCACTGTGGAGTCGAGAAGAAGGAAAATCTCTCCACTGTACAAGCTAAATATAAGACAAAATTATCAGCTGTCATTTCAATAAGAGGCTAATAACAATCAGATTTTCCATTTTTCATCAAATGATATATTAACCACTGATATTTCAAGTGCCAAAAGTGAGTAATGTTCATAATTTAAGTTAAACTGTAATATATTTGAGATTTATTCAACATAAACTGACATATTTCAATCTTTTTTTCTGTTTTAAGGTTGATCAGTATGACAGAAATCTGGCTAAAGCACTGACACTTCAATCAGGAGTTTGAATCCCTCAGCAGCCGGGGGTTGAGAGAGCAAAACTGGCTGTGCTCTCTCCCCATCACTACTAAGTGATGTCTGCTGGCTCAGGTGTCTGTTAGCTGATGTATCAGGGCTGGGAATCCTGCACTTTCCTCCGAGTGTCTTGGATGCCCAGTGATGGTGTATTAGCGGCAAAAATTGGGTCAAAAATGTAATGAATATAAAATGACAGTTGACCTTTTTGAATTAAGTCAAATTAACTTTTTTCACCATATTTACATTTTTTTAGAGCACTAGTGCATAAAACACTCTAGGAAGTCTTCACCAACAGCAGCTTTCAAAGGCATCAGTATATCTCCTGCTATTGTCCAGTTTTTACACAAAGAACTGCAGAGAACAGTTCTGATCACTGTTGTCTGACTGCTTTTGTTACATGTCTCCCATTCTCTCCTTCTCTCTCTCTTCCCCCCCGTCTCTCTTTCACATTCTTTCTTTGTCTCTGTTCTCTCTCTTTCTCTCTCTCTCTCAGCGAACGTGTGTGATGAGGAGCTGCTGATGTGTCAGAACGGTGGTACGTGCTTTCAGAACCAGCGCTGTATCTGCCCACCGGACTTTAAAGGTGTCCTGTGCCAGCACTCACGCTGTGAAGGCGGTCAGAAGTGTGGGCACGCTGGCGCCGCCACCGCCACCTTGAATCTGATCCTGCTGCTGCTGAGTTTGCTGACCGCTTTACTGACCACCTCACCCTGAGACACGGTCCCTCCTCCTCACACACCAACACACACACATATACACCACGGGCGTATCACCGTCCAGAGCTCAGGAGCGCCCCCTGCAGGGTCCCGGGACCCTCCCCCCTACAGTGGCACTGTAAACAGTGGAGCGGAAACAGACAAAGACTCCATTTAGGAGATGTTTCGTAATGAAGCTAAATGAGAATTATGCCAAAAAAGAGTTTTTTTTTTGTTTTTTGTTTTTTTTTACACGAACCATAAAAAGCAATTATAGTGCCCCCTTGTGGACAATCTCAAGCCTGCTAAATGCGAGTGAACGGAGTGCAAGTTACAAGCCAGGTATCTGAGATGCTTTGCATCTAATTAACGTACACTCAAGCACACAATCACACATAGCCACTCGTCGCAGCCAATGAGAGGACTCTTCAACAGGAAGAGGACGGCAGCCTCTGACTTTCCAGCATTTTCCTGCACTTTCTACAGCCTAAAGCACAGCGAGAGTGGGCGTGTCCCCATGCCCACCTGTACCTGAATGGACAGGTGCTGTTTCGATGGAAAAGGAGACAAGCTCCGCCCACACGTCACCCTACTCTGCTGCTGTTTTTTTTTTGTTGTTGTTTTTATAATCATGATATATAAGCTCACTGTAAAGCAAAAAAAGGATATATCAGTAATGCAATATTGGTAAGATATTAAGATATTAGGCACTATTCCGCCAATTATTTTAGGAATGTCACCACAGGTAGAGAAAGACACACACACACACACACGCACACACACACTATAATGTATCTGAGGCTAATGACAGGACAGTTATATACACCGACATCATTCTACTATTTTTGGTAGAGATTATTTTTGCTCAGATTTAAAGCTGTATACTTAAAGGGGAGGTTTTATTACACCGCTACTGTACAGTGACCTTTACAGCACACCGGCCTCTGCCATAGTAGAGAAGAGTTTTATCACAGAGAAACGTTTATTGCACTGTAAACTTTACAGTTTTTGAAATGAATGAAAGAAAATGAATCTATATAACAGGAGAGCAGCAGGATTGTGGGCACAGATTAGACAAAATCTTTCAAAATCAAGTGAAAGAACATGAAAGAAATCCCAGTTATTCAAGAGCTGAAGCGCCAGATGGGTTGACATTATACTAATGTAAACTTTACAGAAATGCAATATGTATTATCACAGTGACTGTTTCAGAGACTTCAGAAGCATTACGGGGAAGCGATGGAGATTTTACGACACTGTAAACTTTACAGTAAACGTGACTGTTACTTGGGTGTCTTGTGTTATTGTCTGTCTAAATCATTAAGTCACCAGCAAAAATTACCACTAAACAATACAGTAGTGCATCTCCAACAATTACGATGAAAAAGTTCATAATTTACTTCAAAAAGTCCAATGCCAGCGCAGCTGTCTACCAGGACATTTTAGAGCACTTCATGCTTCCATCTGCTGACAAGCTTTACGGAGATGCAGATTTAATTTATCCAGCAGGACTTGGCACCTGCCCACACTGCCAAAAGTACCAACACCTGGTTTAATAACCGCAGTACCACTGTGCTTGATTGGCCAGGGTATCATAGAATATCTATTGGGCTATTGAGAGATGAGAGACAACTTGCTCATCCTTCATCAGATTTAGTGCTATCTTAATGTTAATTACAAACCTCCTTGTTAAAAAGTAAGCAAGCACACACACACACACACACACACACACCAAAAGTACCAATACCTGGTTTAATAACTACAGTATCACTGGAAGAATCTATGAGGTATTGTCAAGAGGAAGATGGGACACCAGACTCAACAATGCAGACGAGCTGAAGGCCGCTTTCAAAGCAACCTGGGCTTCCCTACCAGCTCAACAGTGTCACAGGGTGATCACCTCCATGCCACGCCACATTGCTGTAAATCAAGTATTGAGTGCACATACTGTACATACTTTTCAGTCGGCCAATATTTATGTATTAAAATCATTTTTTAAATTGGTCTTATATGTTCTAAATTTTTAAGATACTAAATTTTGGGTTTTCATTGGCTGTAGGTCAAAATAACCACAACATTAAAATAAATAAATGCCTTAAATCAGCGATTCTCAACTGGTGGGTCGTGACGATTAATTTGGGTAATTTGGTAATTTGGAGGTGGGACGGGACATGTCGCTTTCACTTTTTAAAAAGGCAGTTTTGGCCCTCTGTAGTTTTACCTTCCAAAAACAATGTTACGCTGTATTAAAAGGAGACGAGTCGAGCATTAGAATCAGCAGAAATCCAAGCCGCTCAATCTGAAGCTTATTTCACTTTAGACTTTGCACAAGCTCTTCGATTGGCTCTCCCGTTTCCTGCCAACGTGTGATTGGCTGTGCCTGTTGTCACTCCACTGTGTGCGTGCCTCAACCAGTCTGTGATAAGCCGTCCATTTACATGCCTCTAAGTTGAATTATTGTCAAAATAATTAAGAATTTATGCTTGTTTTTACTCAGAAATGAGGTATAATTTTATGTAATTGACCTTACAAACATAAGTGTAAAATTGGTGGTAATGCATTGGGAGTGAAGTTGACTGAAAAGGATTGGGTGATAATTTTATGCTACATGCTTTTAACAGTTGTATTTAGTTAAATATAATATAATAATAATAAGTTATATTATTATTAAATAAATATTTAATAATATGTAATAATATATTAATATATATTGAATGATAAATATACATTTTATAATTGTATTAATAACACTTAATAGTTATTAAAATATTATTAATGGTAACAAGTAAATTATAAATCATAATTTGTAAATAATAATACAAATAATAATGTATTGTAATAATAATAAAAATAGTTATTAGTTAGTTTAATAATAGTAATGTAATTCATAATATTAATTTATGTTCCAGCACCCCGCCCGGCTGGTTGTGTCCCCCTGAAATCTCAAGGCTATTTTTCAAAAATATATTTGGGTTGTATTCTATAAAAGTGGGTCGTGACTTAATGACCATGAGGAAATGTGGGTCCCGGGCTGAGACCAGTTGAGTTTAAAAAACTCAATGTCACATTACTTTGGATGTTTTCATGCCCAGCACTTCATTACAAATAACACACTGATGTTTCTGTTCGTGTTTGTCCTCAATGAACGAAAATCCACATTTCAAATGCTCTGGGGTATATCTGTGTTTTGCCTCTGAACATCACAAATTTAAAGAGAAGGGTAACGGGCAAACAAATGGTGGTTACTATGGAAACGAGTGTGCTGTGAGTGTCTTCAAGATAAACATCGAGTACATCATCAGATAAGCTTTAATTATTTTTAGGTTTTTTTTAATTTATTTATTTATTACAAACTTTCTGTGACCCACCAGTTGAGAATTGCTTCCCTAAAGGTTATGCTAACGAAAAGATGCCCTGTTTTCAGAACTCTAATAATGTAAAGAAAACAAGTTGATATTGATTTTAAACACAACAGGGCTGGTTTCCCAGACAGAGATTAAGCTTAGTCTTGAACTACTGTAGGTCTTCTTTTCAATGTAAAATCTGTTTTCACCACAGAGCAAGAATTATAATTATTATTATAATTAGGAATTAAATAATAATTTGGGTGGTGGATTATTCTCAGCACTACAGTGAGACTGATGTGGTGGTGATGTGTTGAGTAGATTAGATCCAGAAAAGCTGCTGGAGGTGTTAAAACAATGACCAAAAACTGGGTGACTGGGTAACCTGGCTCCTGCGTAAGTTCTGGACATGGACTGACTGTGGCGCCCCCAGTGGAAAACAAATTAAACTTAGTTTATTAGACTTTCATTTAAAGTGAGGTGAAGAAGGGCTATGGTGGTTTGGAGGCTGAACTAGAGCGAGAGAACGCTCTGTTCACTTCCCTGCACTGTACACACATCAAGTTTATGGAGTTTTTCTCCAGAATGACACCCCAGGCAATTTAGTGAGCAAGTTATGATGGGAAAACCTAAATAACACCAAAGAAAGGTTCATATAAGAAGCAGGAACTGCCAAGTCAGCGGGTTTATGAATAGAAACAGTAATGAGAAGAGGTGGAAAAGGAAAGAACAACACCAACAACAACAAAAAAAAAACATGTCAGAGTGACACAGGTGCAGCCTGGTCCGGCCAGCTCAGAGACTCCATCTGGAGGAATCAAAGATTGACCAGGAACGACTTACTTTAAAATACACAATACAAACATTTGCGTTACACAGTCCTCATATTCACAGATCAGCTAAAACAGTACAGCCACTCATCTCGTGACCACCTTGGTGTAGTCCCACATGACAGGGTTTGCTGAATGTATAAATAAGCGAGCGCACCAATAAGTTGTAGCAGAGTGTAAAACCATCGTCAGGGACAAAGGACATGCTAATAGGGTACCAGGTGAAGCATGGTGGTGGCAAAATCTCAGAAATTGCTAACTTTGTGGGATGTTCTAGAGCTGCTGTAGTGAAGCTGTACTGAGAATGGACTTCTTGTACATTGAGTGACTCCAACAGCATAACAGTGATGCCCCACAGGCCATTGATGTCAGAGGACAACCACCCCAGCAAATGGTACAGAGCAATAGACACATCACAGTGGACCATTTAACCTCTATAATGAACAAGCAAAGTGTCAGGGATCACCACATGTTGGATTTGAGAGAAACAGGCAGACCTAATCATTATGGTCTGAAAACAGCAAGGCTTTAGGGGAGTCATTCCATGAAAAAAGCACATTTTGAGTCCCTCTCCCTCTTTAGGTGTATTTTATCTACTGGGCCACAAAAAATCTACACTTCTCAAAAAAATAAAGGGAACACTAAAATAACACATCCTAGATCTCAATGAATAAATATTCCAGTTGAAACTCTTTATTTAGTACATAGTGGAATGCGTTGAAAACAAAATAATAAAAATGATCAATGTACAGTAAATCAAAATTATTACCCCTTGGAGGTCTGGATTTGGAATCATACTCAAAATCTCATACCACCCTCATGGAGTCTGTTTATGACAGTTTGAGCAGAAACATGGATATTAGTGGCCTGCTGGAGGTCATTTAGCAGGGCTCTGGCTCTGCTCCTCCTGTTCCTCCTTGCTCAAAGGTGGTGGTAGCGGTCCTGCTGCTGGGTTGTTGCCCTCCTACAGCCCTCTCCATGTCTCCTGGTATCTGCTCCATGCCCTGGACACTGTGCTGACAGACACAGCAAACCGTCTTGCCACAGCTTGCATTGATATGCCATCCTGGATGAGCTGCACTACCTGAGCAACTTCTGTGGGTTGTAGACATCGCCTCATGCTACCTCTATGGTGAGAGAACTGACAAAATGCAAGTGACCAAAACATCAGCCAGAAAGGATGAGAACAGAGAAAAGGTCTGTGGTCACCACCTGCAGAACCACTCCTGTATAGGGGTTGTCTTGCTAATTGCCTCTCATTTCTACCTGTTGTCTGTTCCATTTGCACAACAGCAGGTAAAATTGATGCACAGTCAGTTTTGCTTCTTAACTGGACAGGTTGGTTTCACAGAAGTGTGGTTGACTTGGAGTTACATTGTGTTGTTTAAGTGTTCCCTTTATTTTTTTGAGCAGTGTATATTTTAACAACTTTACACATATAGTGGTAACCCTACTTACGAGCATCCCTACTAACGAGTATTTGAGGTAACGAGTCGAGATCTCTGAATATTTTTGTTACAGGTAACGAGTAAAATTGCAAGTAATGAGTAGCGTAAATTTCTTCAAGTATGCCAAACCACTAGGGGCGCTGCGGTCGTAGCATCTCCTAGATGCTAGTGTAGAAGAAGAGGTCAGTCAATACCTTTGACCGCTGTCCAGTAAAAGTGGCTGTTGAAAGCGACGCTAAGGTAGCAAAAGGTAGTGAACAAGAAAGTTAGATACATTTTACTTTTACTTTTCATATGATAAGTGTAACCATGGACCATTTCACGGATACGCTGGGAGGCGCCGCCATTTTGGGTCGCGCAACGGATTGTGGGATTGTTTGGGGGCAAGACGTACGTCAGTGAATCCAAACTAGAGATAAACAATGGGGAAAGAAGACCGCTGCTCTGTTTTTGGCTGCAATAATGATCGCAGATACAAAGAAAAGTTAGTATTGTTATATTTCTATTACTCAGTGTGTGTTATTCTTCTGAAAATGTGAGGATTTTACTAAAATTCGGCCTACCACAGCTTGGACCCAGCTCTTGTACAGATCTATATACAGTACAACCCCCTCATTTGTGTCCCATTTTTATTCGTGACTTTAATATTCTGAGCTCTGTCAATTCAACAGTTTGTTATATGAATAATTAAAAACAAAAATAAAAACAATACTAACTTTTCTTTGTATCTGCGATCATTATTGCACCCAAAAACAGAGCAGCGGTCTCCTTTCCCCATTGTTTATCTCTAGTTTGGATTCACTGACGTACGTCTTGCCCCCAAACAATCCCACACTCCTTTGCGCGACCCAAAATGGCGGCGCCTTCCAGCGTATTTGTGAAACGGCTGATGCCATACACGTACGCTCGTCCTCCTCTCCTCCTTAGCCGCCAGCCTACACGAGCACCGTCGGTCTCCTTCTCATTAGCGGCCAGCCTACACGAGCGTCATCGTCGTCACGTTTATTTTTTAAAAACCCATATAAACACTTTATTTAGCATATTAAAGTATACTGCATATTGGCCGGCTGACACGGATTAATCAGTTTTACATGTATTCTTATGGGGAAAATGCATCCAGCTAACGAGCAAACCAGCTAACGAGCTCGGCTCCTGCACGGACTAAACTCGTAAGTAGGGTTACCACTGTATATTGAAATATCGCCTTTAATACAGTTTGTTTTTTATTATTTTTAATCTTTTTATAAGAAATTATATTGTTTTTTGTTGACACCACATATTTTGTCATGTCCCTCATGGCCTTCAATGAAAGTATACTTAGCATATATCAAATATATCTATTAAGAAGTCCATACATTTTGATATAAAACTAAACATCTATCTGTGCTTATTTGTTGACGATATTTTTTTCATAATTAACTGATAATTATTAATTAAAATCACATTATTTATGTGTACCTTAGTAACCCCTCAACCTGTTACACAAATGACTGTCCCTCCATAAAAACAATGTTATGGTCCATAAGAGCATGTATGTCAGGAAGTGAAATACCAAAAACAGGCAAGTGGATTCCTTATTTATTTATTTATTTTTTTACTTAATTTAGATAGAAAAGATAGAAAAAGTATTACTTATGAAAAAAGTTTTTTTTAATTTCAAGAATATATGCCAGTTCTGAATCTCATGCATACCATGTGCTCTCTCTCTCTCTCTGGGGTTCACTATGTTGAGCAGCGGCTATTTTGTGCAAAAATCACAACCCCGTCACTATGGAGGACCAAAAATGACAAAAGTATAAATAAATAAATTAATTAATTGATAGATAAATAAATGAATAAATAAATAAATGGAGGACCAAACATGACAAAAGTAAAAATAAATAAATAAATAGATATACATTTTTTCATGAAAAAGTGTATATACTAATAATAAATGTTTTTACTTTATTTATGTATTTAACATGTCTACATTTATTTATGTATTTAACATGTCTACATTTATTTATTTATGTATTTCCACATGTCGACATTTATTTATTTATGTATTTCTACATGCCTACATTTATTTATTTATGTATTTCCACTCGTGTGCATTTACTTTTCTTCAAACCGTATGTTAATTGAGTGGGCGGTCCTAACCTCATTCTAAAAGCACGATTGGTTAAAGAGTTCTGATAGTTTCCTCTCTATTAGTAATGCCTTGGCTTACAGCGACTGTTCTCTAGCAATACTGGCCATTGGACTTAGCTTAGCTAGTTAACTACAACTGATTAAATGTCTTTAAGAACAATTGCAATTGATTTAAGATCATTGGCGAATGTTTGTGAGAACCACTAGCCAAAGGACTACCTTCTCTTTCATTTAGAAAGAGAAGGTACTATGACTGATCTCTGTCTCCGTGTGTGTGTGTGAGTGAGAGAGAGAAAGAGAGATTGGTGTTACTGCAATATAACGAGTGCATTTTACAGATGTATAGAACGTGAACATTAGATGTAAATGAGAGCGTTGATTATCGCCAAGC
>BRDA01005047.1:4934-30950 GCA_036984385.1 Crenuchus spilurus
TTTAGTTTTCGTCTCGTTTTTGTCGTGAAAAAATGGTCGTCAACGAATATTTTTCATCATAATTATTGTTAAAGAAATTAACACTGCTTTTGTCAGCTTCATTCACCTGGAAATACCTCCACACCGCTGACATAGCTGCTCCTTCTCTACTACCGCGCTGGTTAAAGTCACGCTGCCGTTAAGTGGCTTGTTCAGCTCGGCTGCCGTACGTAGTCGTCGTCTTCTTTTTTTAATTTAATTTTATTTTATTTTATTTATTTATTTATTTTGTGGCGCAAACTAATACTGTCTGTTAGAAGGAAACGAAGCTCCCATCACGCTGGTATCGGATCCTGTAGTATCGGAGTACTTTTATGAATACGAGTACAAGTACACGCACATGGTATCAGACAGATACCCGATGCTGGTATCGGTATCGGGGCATCCCTAGTTATTGCCACTATAATGTACTGTAGATGATCATAATATATGGAGATAGCCGTTAGTTAATCTGCCTGTAAAGTGGTAACATTTACACTAGGGGGAGCTCTAACATTGTTCCTCATCTGCCATGCTGATATAACCCATATTATTATAGTATATCAGGTCTATAGAACATATGTAAGGCCTGATGCCCTGACATAAAAAAAAACCTGAAAATGAAGGCATGACCCTTCACCTGACCTTGGTACGCAAGCATTAAATTAGAAACACACTCAGATGTGTGTAGGTAATAAACATGGCTCTGTAGATCTGAAACTCTGTGCTTTTGTTGGGGTTACATAAGCGTCCGCACTGGGAACTCTTGCCTGGAGACTGTCTCTCTCTCTCACACACACACACACACTCACTCACTTTGTCCCTGTTGCAAACATTTCAGGATTTTGGAGACAGGGAGAGATAATATGCTGCTTGATCAGATGTCTACAATAATTGGATGTGACACTTTTACAGTAAGCGTACAAACGCTGCGCTGTTATTACATGCATCATTGTGATGTGAGGAGATTTTTATTCTCTTTGGTTTGACATATTCTCTCTCTGATTATAACTCAGCAGTCAGGCAATTCTTGGCATATTCATATGCGCTGTGTCCCCGGACATAAAAGCCTTGTGTTTTTATGACGTTATTGAGCAGTTATGTAACATGCACACGCTCCCAGAAATCTCATTAAAGAGCCGAGGGAAGATCACATGAGCAGCCGTGTGAGAAAGCCTCGGTGAGACCCCGTCCTAAAATAGTATGTCACCTGTGTTGAATCATACTGTACAGCATTTGTAAAGGCTGAATCATTGACGATATTCACTCTTTCACTCAGGCTGTGCCTACCTTGTTGTGATGTATTGTTATCATAATTATGTCTGGATTCTCCTTTTTAACCATCATTTAGACAGAAGGGCTTGAATGACCTCTGTTGAAGAACGGACTCTAAATGGCTTTAATCTCTGAGTTGAAACAGCTCAGCTCCTGAAAGGATATTGTCAGTAATTGGAGCCCCTATTAATCGCTGTGAGTGGTAGAGCACAGCTACAGGATGATGATAATGATTAAAGACATCTTTTAAATGCTGCACCTTGTCTTACTCTGAGAGTGAGCAGCAACATGACCATGAGAAGATTACAACAGCTGTTTTTCTTTCAGAGGTCACTTCCTGGACCATTACATTGTGTGGTCAGCTAGTGAGTCGTGTCCTTTGTGGAAAATAAACAGTTTTCTTTGATACTCTTAACCTCACTTCGATAACTAGGGCCCTAACAATTTTACAGCCGTGACAATCATGTCACAGGCCATGAAACGAGCCTTTTCCAGTGAAAATATTAAATTGCAGGCTCTAATAGCATGCAGAACGTATTTATAGTATTTGCTATTTTGGATTTACGTAGCTAATACTACACAACACAACAAATGCCTGTTTCCTAGATAGTGGCTGTGGACAGGAGAGATTCACCTTTAAACTGTGTGTGTATATCCATTGCTGTAAATCACATTGGGCTTGAGAAGGGTGTTCAAGACTGCACTCATAAATTGAAATGAACACATTTTATTTAGCAATTGCTGTAAAATGGTGCACTTTTTATATTAAATCTCTGACATCTGTGACATACTATGTTGTGGAAAATGCCCCATGAATTTTATATGGCACTACCTATAAGTGAAGAACAACACATGTAACATATGATGTAATCAAAGTCATTTTATAAGAATTAACATGTTAAGCATTTGTTTATTTTTTGCAGAAACATAGCTAACCACTTAAACCACAGACTTTTTCTATTAATAATCTTAGGACTTAAGACCAGTATAATTCATTCATTCATTCATTATCACACCTGCTTAATCAGGGTCGCGGTTAGTCCCCCACCCCCTCACTGGGCGCAGGGCAGGGCATTACACTATTCAACTAAGCCCAGGACAGGGCGCCAGTCCATCGCTGGGTGAACACACACACACACACGGACAATTTAGAGTAGCCAATTCACATGACCTCCATGTTTTTGGACTGTGGGAGGAAACCGGAGACCCCGGAGGAAACCCACGCAGACACGGGGAGAACATGGAAACTCCGCTCAGATGCGGACTCGAACCGAAGACCTCAGCGCTGAGAGGCGAACGTGCTAACCACTAAGCCACCCGACCAGTATAATGTGAATACTTTTGTTGGAGTCTTTACTGTCCAGGGAAGACTTTCTGCTAGATTGTGGAGCATTGCTGTGAGGATTTTATACCCTTGAACCCAAGCCTGGCATTAGACATGGTGGTTCGTGTCTATTTATTCCAGAGAGTCCTGTTCTGTTGGCAGTGCTTCTGTACAGGGACTAGACAAGCTATGTATGTATTTGTACATCGGTGTCAGAAATGGGTGCAGATTAAAGTAGCTGAATGCATTCATTAGAAGAGATGTCCACAAACTTTTGGACAAATAGTGGAAGTAGATTGTATGGTTACTTACATAACCTTGTTTTTCTGAAACAGGAGTAAGGTGTGAAATGTGTGAAATGTCTTCTGTGTGTCTGATCATGGAAGCACCAATTGCACCACATCTGGCAGTGCCAACTGACAGAACAATCACGCTGTGGTTCGGGAGACCCTACCTTCCCTATACAATGTGGCAGCTCCTGTGTCTGTCACTTCTCAAGTATGCTCTTCCCTTAGTGACATGCAAGGAGAGAAGCATGGTGAGATATCTCACTCTTATTTCAGAGAACCAAGATTATGTAAGTAACCCTACATTGCCCTTCAACAGTCGTTTGGTATCTCACTGTGGGAAAGATATTGTCAACTGCAGTCTTGCTTTCGTATGCTGACTGGCATGACAGATGCGGTAGAGAAACAACCAGGGGCACAGAAAAGGAGTTCACAGTCATGTCCCGGTGACTGTACCATGCCCCCTTAGAAGACTATACAAGCCAGTGATGCTGTGCAGACAGGGATGCTGATGAAGGCAGTCTCCAAGTACAATCACAGTTGTGAAGACAGAACTGCGTCAACCATGCATAATGACTACATTTGTTAAAATTAAAGTCATTACAGTGAAAGTTTGTGTAAATATAGACTGTTCTATATTTCTGCACAAATATGATCTAAAGCTTAATCAGATTGTTACACAAGTCCTAAAAGTGCATAAAGAGAACCATATCAACAAATACTAGACTTGGCAATTTATATCCTGATATCCTAATATTTTCCTTTAGGCTTTGCTGGTATGATTCCATCAAATGATGGCAAGCCATCCTGGCCCAGATGCAGCAAAACAGGCTTAAACTATGAAATAACCATCACCGTGTTTCAGAGGTAGGGGGAGGTTTTTATGTTGGAATGCAGTGTTCTTTTGGGAAAGCAGCAGCTTTCTCCTTGCAACCCTGGCACACATACTGTTGTTATTGTTAGTGTCCTCTTGATGGTGGACTCCTAAAGTTACCTTAGGTTCCTTTGTGACCTTGCCGACTATTACACGCCTTGCTCTTGTAGTGATCGTTGTTGGTCGACCACTCCTGGGGAGGGTAACGATGATCTTGTATTTTCTCCATTTGTACACAGTCTGTCTGACTGAGGATTGTTGGAGTCCAAACTCTTTAGAGATGGTTTTGTTACCTTTTCTATCCTGATGAGCATCAACATCTCTTCTTCTGATGTTTTTAGAAATCTCAGTTGTTTGTTTCATGATACACTTCCACAACATGTACTGTACAGTGAGGAAAATAAGTATTTGAACACCCTGCGAATTTGCAAGTTCTCCCACTTAGAAATCATGGAGGGGTCTGAAATTTTCATCTTAGGTGCATGTCCACTGTGAGAGACATAATCTAAAAGAAAAAATCCGGAAATCACAATGTATGATTTTTTAAATAATTTATTTATGTGTTACTGCTGCAAATAAGTATTTGAACACCTGTCAATCAGCAAATATTCTAGTCCTCAAAGACCTGTTAGTCCGCCTCTAAAAAGTCCACCTGTTAGTCCACCTCCACTCCACTTTTTATTCTAAATTAGAAGCACCTATTTGAGGTCAATAGATGCATAAAGACACCTGCCCACCCCACACAATCAGTAAGACTCCCAACTACTAACATGGCTAAGACCAAAGAGCTGTCCAAAGACACCAGAGACCAGATTGTAAACCTTCTCAAGGCTGAAAAGGGCTATGGGGCAATTGCCAAACAGCTTGGTGAAAAAAGATCGACTGTTGGAGCAATTAGTAGAAAATGGAAGAAGCTAAACATGACTGTCAATCTCCCTCTGACTGGGGCTCCATGCAAGATCTCACCTCGTGGTGTATCAATGATCCTAAAAAAGGTGAGGAATCAGCCCAGAACTACACGGGAGGAGCTGGTCAATGACCTGACGAGAGCTGGCACCACTGTTTCCAAGGTTACTGTGGCTAATACACCAAGACGTCATGGTTTAAAGTCATGCATGGCAAGGAAGGTTCCCCTGCTTAAATCAGCACACGTCCAGCCCCATCTTAAGTTTGCCCATGACCATTTGGATGATCCAGGGGAGTCATGGGAGAAAGTGCTGTGGTCACATGAGACCAAAATAGAACTTTTTGGTCGTAATTCCACTCGCCATGTTTGGAGGACGAAGAATGATGAGTACGATAGCAAAAACACCATCCCTACTGTGAAGCATGGGGGTGGAGGCATCATGTTTTGGGGTGTTTTTCTGCACATGGGACAGGACGACTGCACTGTATTAAGGAGAGGATGACCGGGGCCCTGTATTGTGAGATTTTGGGGAACAACCTCCTTCGCTAAGTTAGAGCATTGAAGATGGGTCGTGGCTGGTCTTCCAACATGACAATGACCCAAAGCACACAGCCAGGATAACCAAGGAGTGACTCTGTAAGAAGCATATCAAGGTTCTGGAGTGGCCTAGCCAGTCTCCAGACCTAAACTCTATAGAAAATCTTTGGAGGAAGCTCAAACTCCATGTTTCTCAGCGACAGCCCAGAAACCTGGCTGATCTGGAGAAGATCTGTGTGGAGGAATGGGCCACAATCCCTGCTGCAGTGTGTGCACACCTGGTGAAAAACTACAGGAAACGTTTGACCTCTGTAAAGGCTACTGTACCAAATATTAACCTTGATTTTCACAGGTGTTCAAATACTTATTTGCAGCAGTAACACACAAATAAATGATTAAAAAATCATACACTGTGATTTCTGGATTTTTTCTTTTAGATGATGTCTCTCACAGTGGACATGCACCTAAGATGAACATTTCAGACCCCTCCATGATTTCTAAGTGGGACAACTTGCAAATTCGCAGGGTGTTCAAATACTTATTGTTCCTCACTGTATGTTGTGAAGAGCAGACTTTACTAGATTCCTGTTCTTTCAATAAAACAGGGCACCCAGTCACACCTGATTGTCATCCCATTGAATAACAACACCTGACTCAAATTTCACCTTTAAATAAAGTTCACATACTTTTTGACTTACATACATGTAATATTGGATCATTTTTCTCAATAAATAAATGGCTAACTCTAAAATGTTAGTCTCATTTGTTTGGTTTCCTTGATCTGTTTTTAGGACGTGTCTGACAGTTTGATGAAGTTTTAGGTCAAATGTATGCAAACATATACAGTACAATATTAGTAAGCACTGGTGCCAACACTGAGTAATATGCCTTGAATGCATGCAGTATATCACAAATGTCCCATACCAAAATGCCCCTAAGGAGAGCCCATGAAGCAGCTATTCCTCCGGTGCAGCTTGAGGCCTCTCAGGGGCTGCAGGTCTATAGTCATTTAAGGCAGATGAATTGCTCTCATTCTCACTGGGATGAGATGGGATACTGTCTGAGAGGGACTGTCCAAGACATAAAGAGCTGATTAGTTTTCCTAAAGCTTGTAGCGCTTCTCATCCGAGGTGAAAGGGGAAGTATGAAAAGCCTTCTAACCACTTGGACAGCAGCTCTGTAAGCACATTCAGGACCCTGGACAGGTCCCATGGTGATGCTAAAGGCCTGGAGGTCAGATGTAACCTCTCAGAGAATGTTCTGTTAAAGGATGTTTGCCAACACTGGTCCTGTCATATCCCAGGTGGCATACTAAAATAGCAAATACACCTTGAAGGTGGAAACTGAGTAATGAAAGGAAAGGAGTCCTGTGTGCTCATATCAGAACTCAAACACATGGCATTTGGTCAGTGTGGTGGGACCTCAAGGAGAAACTCTGGAGAGAGTTGTTGATATAAGCATAAATTAGTTTTTTGTCTTCTTGCGAGTGTTGGATTTAAAGTGCATTACACTGCAGTACATAAATGTTTAAACTTTAATTTGTGTGAAAAGAAGTCATGACATGTAAACATTAAACTATAATAAAATAATAAAGAATTCTGTTTTTGATGGTGTGTAGCACACACTCCAGTGTAACAGCCACTGGGGCTCACACACCAACTCACTACTACATGTGTAAATGAAGCAGAGCTGGCACTGGAGTTCAGGATCACAAGCGGGACTAGTAGTTGTCTTACATTAGAAGCTTTGTTTTCAAGGCTGTTATCCAATCAAAATGTGATCCCAGTCCTGATTAAACATCCAGCATGCTTATAGTAGCTCAACTAAAAAAAAAAGTTCATTTGTATTCATAATTTAATCAAAAAGAGTCTTTTGTCTTATATTTTATGTTCATTACACATATTTGACCCCGCCAGGGAAAACCAGGCCAAAGTCTTTTTTAAAAAAAAATTTTTTTTTTTTTTTCAAAACAACTTTTTTGTGAATTTAAGTTTTGTTTTTGATCAAAATATGTACTCCGATACATATCTGAGACTGTTATCTTTCATTTACAGCAATAATACTGAGTGGCTAAGTTTTGTCGCTAATGTGAGTGACACGATATTGACACGATATCTCAGTAAATTGCCCAGTGATTTTGGCCTGGTTTTCCCTGGCAGGGTCACATATTTCAACATTTTTCTTATTTTAGTGTTGATACTGTTTGAATATTATTTTACTCAAAATATAATCATTTGAGATTCTGGATTTCTAATTTTCTGAAGTTATGGGCCATAGTAATCAACATTTAAACATAAAAGGCATTTCTGTCACTTTGCTTGTAATATAAAATACGAGTTTACCTTTTTTAAATTAAATTATTAACAACAATTAACTTGTTCACAATATTCTAATTTTTAAATGTGTTAACATTGGAAACGTTTGTCATGTGCCTATATATTTCTATTCATTCATTCATTATCACACCCGCTTTATCCTTATCAGGGTCGCGGTTAGTCCCCTACCCCTTCACTGGGCAGGGCATTACATTAATCAACTAAGCCCAGGACAGGGTGCCAGTCCATCGCTGGGTGAACACACATGCACACACAGACATACACATACATGGACAATTTAGAGTAGCCAATCCACCTGACCTTCATGTTTTTGGACTGTGGGAGGAAACCAGAGACCCCGGAGGAAACCCACGCAGACACGGGGAGAACATGGAAACTCCGCTCAGATGTGGATTCGAACCCAAGACCTCAGCGCTGAGAGGCGAATGTGCTAACCACTAAGCCACCGTGCCATATATTTCTATGGCTGTAATAATAATACTATGTGCATGATGTGGACAAGTAAACACTATATAACATAATGAACAGTCATGTTAGAAATTTACACTTTATTCACAGTTTTAAATGAATTGAGACTCAAGTTGAAAATAATGTCTTTTTTCCCAGCAAATAAAATGTTCAATAAAACTCAACTACTGCTCTACTTGGTGTGTGAAGAATTTTTAGTACATTTTAGAATGCACTTGTACCATGTAAACAGAGTTTTGTGAAAGCATCTTCACTTTCAGGTTACTCTCCTGGTCCAGCCGCTTCACTGTACAAAAAGCAAGAACAGTTTCAAAGGAATCTTTTACTAAGCCAACAAAATTGCTCTGCATCAGCAAACATGTCACTCTGACCTGCACTCCAGCGAAACTCTTGAAGAACTATCTCACCCCTCATCTGCACCTTTGAGCTATTTCAGTCAGGTTAAACACCCAATGTCTAGAAAAAAAGCAGCATGAAGGCATCTTTTATCTGCTTCAAACACTGCAAATACAAAGTCAGCTAAAACCTTTGAGGCACAGGCAGGGCCGTCAGACAGGGTGTAATTAGGTGGACCTGCTTATCTGGGGCCCTCCTTGTTTGGGGGTCCTCCAACAGACTTGGGGGGTTTCTGGGATATGGGGGTAGCAAGCCTGTGGGCATGGGTGTTTTTAAGGGGGCATATGGAAAAATCACTTTTTCTGTGTTTTTACACCTATATTTACGTATCTGGAGTGCTAACCATCCTACAAATTGTGAAAAAAATTAATTGAGTAAGTCAGTTTTCTGTGGGACATGTAATTTAGTTCAGGATTGGGTTAGCACACTAATTGGGGCTTAGAAGTTACACAGTCTTTAGTTCAGCACAAACTCAGCAACAACAGTGCCAAAACAGTGTGTATATATATATATATATATATATATATATATATATATAATATCTAGATTATAGAAAACCTATTTTCAGAAGTGCTGATATATTGTGTAAAAACACTATAGACATTTCTAGCCAAGACTTTTGAGCTTAGAACTGTATAAACAGAGGTGTTGACTTCACAATGGTCATTACAGTTTTTAGACATTGTATGTGGTTTAATTGCTAAAGCTTAAAAAATTTGAGTTGACATGTGTTTTACTGATCCACCTGTTCCTACATTGGTTATTCATTAGATAGTGTGATTACTTAGGTGAGAGGTCTTTGTTCAGGTGAGCGCTTTTTGTTTATAGTTTATATTTTCACACTTTCCTCAGCTGCTAATCTTCCACTGACATATTCAGAATTACCATGTTGTTATCATATGAATGGCAGATCACATGAGTAAGCAAGAAAAAAAGTGCAGCTCTCTTGACTCGCAGTGAAAAATGTGTCTCTGCTTATTTATGCTCCTCTCACAATTATCTAAAATATATTTCAGTCTATGTATATTTGCAAAGTAGATCCTTTAAGGTTTCTGGGGTATGTTTATTTTTGTTACTAGGATAAAATCTCACAGTTGTATAAGTGTTTTTGCTTAATTTGAGTTTTGTCCCACCGGTGGGAGCGCCGACTCCAGTGGGTTAAAGAAGCCACAAAGAGTAAAATTAGTGAAAATAACTTTGTTATAATTTTTAAGAATTTTTTATATTGTTGGAGTTGGAGGTGTGAAAAGTTAAAAGTTAAAAACAAAAGTTAAATTTTGTTAAATGTCACAGGCCTAGTCTTTTAAATATCAGATTTTACAGATTTCACATGAAAAAGTTCAAATTTCACCTCCAGGTGGTTGTGGAGCTAACATGCAAGTGCAGTGCTAAGTTAAGTTATAAGCTATTATATTTAACACAGTTGAATTTATATAGCAACCAGTGCTTCACATGAATCAGTACAATAAACAGAAATGAAGATAGTTTCCCATCCATCAAGGGATGCAAAATATATGTGAAAATCAAATATGTCATAACTGTGAAATAAGAGAAATTAAGTATGAGTTGTGTTGACTGTTGTTGTTGACTGTGGCAGCAAACAAAAATCCTTCCATTAGCTGGCAGGGAGAGTTCAATCAATGGAGATTGTAAAAGCAGCAGGTACTCAAACCACAGATGTTTACTTGTCAGAGGACCTTGACAGTCGTAGCTGGCTCTTACACATGGGCTGAATGTAAGCTCTTTGGTTTTCTGGTGGTAGGGATGTTAGCCTAGGCAGTTGTGATTAACAAATGCTTTTAGAGCCTGCAGGCATTTGTAAATGCTCAACCCACATTTCTACTGAGATATTTGTACTGATAACCAACATTAAAGCCTGTTTTCTGTCCATGCATTCACTTGGCTGTATGCTGCTGAATTCATGCAATTTAAAGCTGCTCATCAATGTTTGTAGACTGTACAATAAGGGTAAGAAATGTGACAGTATGATATAAAAAGTAATATTGCCACATCATAAAATTAGAATAATGTGGAAAAAGTGTGTTGTTCATAATTAAATAAAAAGTAAACGGTCAAATTTTATATTCATTACACATAAAGTGACATTTCAAGCCTTTTTTGTTTTAATGTTGATCAGTTTGGCTAATTGCTCATGAAAATCCAACATTCTGAAATATGTAGTATTTTTTGGTAAATGACAATTCAAAAACAACAAAAGGCTTGAAATATGACACTTTACATGTAGCAGGGGTGTCTAAGCCCAGTCCTGGAGGGCAGCGTTCCTGCACAGTTTGGTGATCTTCCTTATTAAACTCACCTGATTCAGCAGCTAATGAGCTTGTTTAATTGTGGTGTCAGAGCTGAGAAATCACCAAACTCTGCAGGGATCCGGCCCTCCAGGACTGGAGTAGGACATGTCTGATGTAAAGTTACGACAGTTTACATTTTTTAATTTCCTGATATTCAGATTTTTTGAGTTGTGCGGATTTAACCAACACGCAAACTACACAATTGCTTGGGGCCCCGGAGTTCAGGGGGCCCCCTGCTGGCCAAAAGAGATTGGCAAAAAAAGACCGTTTTGGTTCTCTGCTGATTTTTCCGTCCAAAAACAGTGTTACGCTATATTAAAAAGAGGCGGGTTGAGCACTAGGACCCAGCGTCTGGACTTTCAAACCATCCATCCATTATCACACCTGCTTAATCCTTATCAGGGTCGCGGTCTTGATTTGGTCTGTAGTCCGTGTTCACCTGCTTCTCTCTCTCTTGCTCTCTCTCTGTGCGAGCGTCTACCAGTCTGTGATAAGCCATCCATTTACATGCCTCTAAGTTTAACTTTTATCAAAATAATTCAGAATTTCTGCTTATTTTTACTCAAAAATGAGGTATAATTATGGGTAAATGAGGTCTATTAACCATACAGTCCAAACATAAGTGTAAAATTGGTGTTAATACAATTGGAGTGAAGTTGATTATCAAGGTGTAACACAGAATTGGGTGATAATTTTATATTACACGATAAATAAATGATTAATATTATTTTAATAATAATAATAATAATAGTAATAGTAATAATAATAATAATAATATTTTATAGTTATTAGTATATTATTAATAGTAACTAGTAATTCCTAATAAAATATTAATAATAATGTTTAAGTAATGTTTAAAATGTATATAAAAATTAATATTTATTAATAAATTAAATTATTATTATTGATTATGTTTAAGCCTGTACCGCACCAAAACCATAAAAAAGAATCTGTTTGATCAGGGCCCCCAGACATGACATTGCTTGGGGCCCCAGAACTTCTAAATCCGCCCCTGACTATACATGGTCATATCAGGATATTATGACTCACATGACAGAGTTTGCTGCATGTATAAATAAGTGAGCACACTAGTCAGTTGTAGCAAAGCGTAAAACCATCATCATGGACAAATGATGTGACTGAATTGATAATAGGGCACCAGGTGAAGGGTGGTAGAATCTCAGAAACAGCTAACTTTGTGGGATGTTCTAGAGCTGCTGTAGTGAAGATGTACTGAGAATGGATGTCTTGTACATTGAGTGCCTCCCAACAGTGTAACAGTGGTGCTCCACAGGCCATTGATGTCAGAGGGGAACGATGACTCTGGTGAGTAGTACAGAGCAATAACACACCACAGAGGACCAGTTAATCTCTATAATGAACACAGGAGCAATGAGGAAAGTGTCAGAGAACACTTACATCTCAGGCTTCAAAGCATACGCATGGTTAAGGTGGTCATAATATTCTTATATGACAGTGTATTGCAATATGAGTGTATCATTGGTATTAGTAGTTCTGCTGGAACACAACATACATGCTTTAAAGTGCTAACTGGATGCAAACTATTCACTAATTTGGTCTCACTGCATTTGGATAGACTGTTGTTTCCTTCTATCAACAACTGTCAGACGTTCATATTATTTACAAAACTGTTGAAACTGTTGATAGGATTAGGGTTATGGTTAGGATTCGAGTTAGGAGCAGATTTAGGGTTAGGTTTAGGCTTAAGCTGAGGTTAAGTTTAGTGGTTAGGTTATTACAGAGGTGTCAAGTAACTAAGTACAAATACTTCATTATTATAGTTAAGTAGAAATTTTGGTTATCTATACTGGAGTAATTATTTTCAGACGACTTTTTACTTCTACTTACATTTTCATGCAGTTATCTGTACTTTCTACTCTTTACATTTTAAAAACAGCCTCGTTATTTCTATCTCATTTCGGTTTGTCGTCATTCAAAAAACATCCTATCCAGATAAATTGCGCCATCCAGAAAGAGTGAATTTAAGGCTGATTAAGGGCCTTTCCCGCCACGTAGCGCTATAAGGCAGCACTTGAAGTTTCTAACTTGTGACTGTGGATCCAGTATCCTCCAAAAGCAACAGAAAGAGATGAAGTGTAGTCCTCAAACAAGTTTATTCTGTCTTGTTTTTCACACAAGTCCGTTTGTATTGTTTTTACCAGGATAACAAACTTATAAATCAAAAATGTTGCTTAGCATAACAGGCTAGGCTAAGAAAACTGCCCTGATCTCCTCAGGGAAAAGTAATGGAGTACAGAGTAAGTTTGCAATCAGGGAAAGCAATTGATTGCCAGAAAAATAAAGGATTTACTCTAAATACTAAAACAGTGCTCCTAAATAACCTAGAACATAAAACACAAAATAGCCATATGATTGCTATTAAATATACATTTAGTTCAAAATGGCACTTACATTACTAAAATGTATTACTTTTCAGGGGCCATATATGCATCTGAAACAGGTACCCAGTACATCCCAAAAAAATCAACATTACCATATTAATATAACATTATACACAGTAAATCTCCCAGTGTTAAATCAACACTGTTAGAGTTAAATTAACACTGAGAGTGTAACATTTTGACACCCTCAGTGTTAATTTAACTCTAACAGTGTTGATTTAACACTGGCAGATTTAATGTGTAGTCATTACAGCTTTTAGAAAAAAATTATTTAGGGGTGGGGGGGGAGGTAGTGCACTATATGCCCCTGTGGCACAGCCTAAGTTTTGGCATTTGCTTTCCTTACATTACTTTTATTTTTATACTTTAAGTAGTTTTGAAACCAGAACTTTTGTACTTGAGTAAAAAGCTTAAGTTGATACTTCAACTTCTATAAAAGTCTTTTTAAACCCTAGTATCTATACTTCTACCTGAGTCATGAATGTGAATGCTTTTGACACCTTTGGGTTATTAAGTTCACTCAAACATTTACTTGAATGTCCATTAAATGCAAGTTAAGCATCTGTAAAGTATCAAAATGGCCTATCTTAATAAAATGTTACCACGAATTATTATCAGTTTAAACTTTTTACTTGACATTTTGATACAATCATACTCATTAAATTTGGCTACTGTTGCTGTTATGCTGACATATTTTGTCATTTCAAAACTTCAGAAAATATGTATTGTGGCACATTGTATAATCATGAAAGTACTGTGATGATTCTTTTGCCATATTGCCCACCTTTACAGCATATGACAATATTTAAAAAGTATACACATGTTCTACCACAGATCGGACAATACGTGCTAACTCAGCTCAATACATCTTAATACATCGTCTAAGTCTTTCTCAAGAACACACTCTAAATACACACTTTCAACCGCGCCGCATGGTGTAGTTTCCATGGTGAAATGAGAAGGTTTGGATCAGTGTGTTTGACAGTCACTGGCCCTGAGAGCATTTAGATGCTAATGTGAATCAAAGCCCATTCACGGTGCTAAAAGGCTAACATGCTACAGATGGAGTGAATCATACTCAGCTCCAGCTGTTTTAGGGAAGAACCTTTTAAAGTCTAGAACATTGTATATCATGTTTTCAGACCTGTTCTGGTGGTTATCGACTGTGATTTCCTGTTTTATGAAATGCTGAATGGGTTTTATTGAAATGAATAGCAAATTTCCCAACTTGATGTGAAAGCTACCAACAATGAGATTGAAATAAGAGTAAGTGCAAAAAAAAATCCCAACAGTGTAATAAGAGGACTCATACAATATGCAGAGTGAAGGCTATAGAGGCTTATGTAAGACTATGAAGTGGTGGGAGGTTTCAGGTAAAATTGGTTGAAGATAGAGTTTTCTCTCTCTCTCTCTCTCTCTCTCTAAATTATAGGTATGCCAGTACATCAGAATATGAAGTATTTATACCTCTGCATGAATAGCATTGGGCTTTTGTGATTTCCTTTGTTAACAGTGCTCTTCTATGAGCTTAGCCATCACGTCATGGTGGTTTTTAATGGTGTTCCATAGTCACGAGAGGGAGTTGACCTTGACCTGGCATGACGGTGGATCGATTGGTGTTGAGTTGGCCTGAAGAACACCTCTCTTAATGTAACTTTTACTAACTCATTATCAGCAATGTTCCATCAGTTCTGACATTTGTTATGTGCTTGTACTGCTTTTGCCTATTTTATATATGTTGCTTTGTCAAGCTGTCATCTGCTTATTTCTGCTGTCTTGACTTTAATTTTCTCTCTGTCCATTTCTGTCCCTCGCTCCACTTGTCACCCATCTCTCTCTCTCTCTCTCTTTCTCTCTGTCAGAATGTACACATCCTCTAGCTGTTCCACCCTCTCCCATCTCTCTTCCGCCTCCTTCTTCAACATCCATCTGACCGTTAATAGCCACAGTCATCATCAGTTCTGCTGCCCCTCCAGGCGGAGTAGGCCCAAGCCTCCCACCTCTCTCCCCACCGACAAGCCCACGGAAGAGCAAAGGTAAGGGCTGCCAGAGGGCCACCAGATCCCCCCCTGCCCCCCATTAACCAGTGTTTCTAGTATTAGTGGCCTTACGACTGTATTCTTCTGTTAAAACGTGACATTAACCTAAAAACTAAAAATATATTTTATATATTAAACGTATATTATTCCAGACTCAGAGCCTGGTCCTAGACTGGAAACAGATTTCCGTAGCAGGGCTGCAACTAGCAATTATTTATATAATTGTTTTGTCTGTCAACTATCTGTGAAGTAATCAGCTACTCAAACCATTATGCCGTCTGTTGTTTCCTCTCACTTCGTTCCCTTCATAGCACAGCGTCACTCAAAATACTGTGACAGTCGAGACAAGCCCAGATTCATAAAATCAAACACTAGATTCATGCTGGTGTTCAGAGCAAATAGTGACATAGTGTTCACAGTGTTTCTTCACTGATTAAGGTGATGTAGCATGCATGTAGCATTGCCACTCGTTTCCCATACTGTATGTCACATTAGCATACCTGCCAACTGCGAAAAAAGGCAGATTTTCAGGGTTAGCAGCAAACGTCACTTTCACTTAAAAAAACAAACTATGGGGCTGACATTGAAAGGTTTGATCCTTGATCCCTGGCTGACTGTCCCTGATGACACCCCGGGGCTGAGTGACGCACAATCAGGCAGGATTGTATCCACATGCTCACTTTTGCCTCTGGGTTGGGTTGCCAGATAATATGACACAAATTTCTGCAAACTGACAAATACCTGATTTGTATCCAGTTGGGAGATTAGCTGGAGAAATGACCTATTGGCTGGATTAAAAAGGGTTTAAAATGGGGAGAGTGTTGGCTGATATGCCTAATAGAGATTGTTATAAAACACTTACTACCTTAACTAGTCTGACAGTAAATGTCTGACAGTAAACCATCTTTTCTATAATGTTTATAAACATATTTAGTGACATGCACATTTTATTTTATTTACACAAGGAGGAAGGTGATTTCCTCAAGAAGGATCTCAGAGTACATGAACAAAGGACTCTGTAATTAGCATTTTAAAAGGCTTTGAGAGTGGCTCAGCCTGTCAGATTAGATATCAGTTGATTAGTTGCTGCTTTTTCATGATTGAAAAGACAAACCAAAGTTGTTGAATCAGAAGAACTGCAGATTTAGACCAAGTATGGGAACTATGTGTGATATCTGGATATTTTCTTTCTGTCTTGTCTTGCCATTATTAAGTTATTTGATACGTAGTTTGCTGCAGAATTACTTGGAATCTGTATCTGTTATGTTTGTGTAACATAGTGTATTGCCAGTTTCTTGCTAGTATCAAATCAAATCAAAATGTATTTATATAGCGCTTTTTAGTTGTCACAAAGCAGCTTTACATATTTAATATCAAACAAACTGAATCTAAGCCCGATGTGAGCAAGCCAAAGGCAACAGGGGCAAGGAAAAACTCCCTCAAGGCTGGAGGAAGAAACCTTGGGAGGAACCAGACTCACAAAGGGGATCCATCCTCCGCTGATCAAACTACTGACACAGATTTACATCCTTAGTTAAATCTGACATTGTGCTATAGTATATAACATGAATTATATTAATAATAGTGATCATTGCATTCATATTAGGTATCATAATTTAAAATGCAGTAGCATTAGAGCTTTAGTCCAATGTAAATGAGCAGCAGGTCTGGTGTCAACCTCAGGAAACCCAACTCGGAGCAGAAGGAATTGACCGCAGTAGGTGTAGTGTACACAGCAGTGAGCTGAGCATTGGTCATTGATATGCATTAGCTGAGTTTTGATGGACTTTTCTTTAGTCCATTATGTAAAAATACTGCAGTGCTCATCACTCCAACTGTGACTTCTTTACCATGTTTCAGCAGTGATGTTACTGCTTTTAGAGTTTTATGAATCTGGGACTTCATCTTTTATAGAACACTATACTACAGTACATTTGATTGTAGGTAATCAATGTTATCAGCAACTAATCAATGCCACCTAATCATCGCAGCCCAATTCAGTTGATCTCCACTAACTATATGATTTAGGCTAGTTTCAAGCCTAGGATGATCTTGGGTCTGGAATTTTAGGCCTAGTTGTTAACCATTGATTTGTTGGTTTAAATGTGTTAGTGCCTGGTTTTTGAGTGCTTGGCACTGGAAATGAGAAACACTGCCATATCCTATTCAACACAGGGCTACATGTAAAGTAATAACTAATGAAAAGCACTTTTCACCATTTTACTTTAATTCAGTTGCATGATTGGATGTACAGTGCTGCTTGAAAGTTTGTGAACCCTTTCGAATGTTCTATATTTCTGCTAATACTTCATCAGATTGTCACACAAGCCCTACAAGTAGATATATAGAACCAAATCAAACAAACGAGACCACAAATATTAGACTTGGTCATTTATTTACTGAGGAAACGGATCTAAAAGTACATGTCCATCAGTGGCAAACGTTCACACACTTTTGCCACTCAAAGACATTTTTGATCAAATGTCTGTCATTTTTGATGATTATTTGATGATTTTCTGCAGTACATAAAGGAGCAAGTCTAATATTTGTGTCTCATTTGTTTGATTTGTGTCAACAATTATAGGAGGCAGGATGTAAGTGCAAGGAAGTGGAGGTTTTATTGAACATAAATAAAACAAGCACTGATGTACTAAACAGAAACAAAACAGACTAATGACACTTTGATGAGAGTGATGAGACCACAGGCAGAGGTGAAAATACATATACACAGGGTAATCAGTACTGGGGGAGGTGTAAACGGGCGCGAACAAGGTAACACAGAAGTTGTAGGTGTATATAATGAAGAGAAGCATGACCCGTGCATGGAACAAGGTGAAGACAAAAGGTAAACAAAAGCACAAGGCCCACATGTAAACATAGAATGTAAACAAAAGTGCAAGGACGGGGAAAACAGAACAAGGAACCATCAGTGTCAGAACTAAATTCCCCATAGCAAAGCACCTAAACTCAATCAATTAAATCAAAATAAATAAGGTGTAGAGTTGAGAAAAGCAGGATCCAATCTTTATTTCTTCCTGAAATCATTCACGAGTATCCACAGACTGAATAAAAACAAGCCCTATACAGTGCTTATCAAGGCCCTTTGTTTTTATCTTATTTATTCAAGGTTAACTTATTATATCTTATATAGAGGCCAAATCCAAAGTCATTTGAAAACCATTATTTCTCTGTTGATCCATGAAAAGTAAAAAAAACAAAACAAAACTCTGCCCTTGGCAGTACCAGTTACCAATAAAAACTCTGGCACCAGCTCAGGTCTTTCCAAGGCTATTTTACTTGCATTCATTCTTTTTTTGGGGCCTACTAGGCTCTAAAGGCTTTATTGTTTTTTTCAAAATCACTGCAGGTTTAGTCATAACTTTAAGTTAAATTATATTAGACTTGCTCTGGATTAATCCCATCACAAGACTGAGACTTGATCAGAGACTAGAACAAACTAAAACCTTTGTTCTCTTTATCTACTTTTAGGACTTGTGTGACAAATATCACATTTGTTTGGAATTTTTGCAAAAATCTAGAAAATTCCAGGAGGGTTTACAACCTTTTAAGCACCACAAGAAGTCCATCAACACTGTAGTTGAGTAATGCATTCTGTATTGCCTAGTTAGTCTGATCTCTAGTGGATTGTTTAATCAGTCACTTCATTTCTGTCCCCAAAGCACTTTTCCATCTTACACCATCCCAGCGTAATTCCAGACCTCGTATAAATAATGTCCAAAAGTACCCAGACAGTGACTTTAGCTACAGTGGTGTTCACTGCTCTTCTGGGTGAATTCAATCCGATCTTCACAGCAATGTTCCGACTAGTGATCGACCCATATGGGTTTTTCAAAGTCATCTGTTTTTCCAGTGGTGACAGTAGTCGCGTTTCCATTGACCATGAAATATCGTAATAAAAATTAGTTTAATGGAAACAACAATTTCGATAAAAGTCTTTTGCGCTAAGATGAGGTGGTTTTTCAGTCGTATCGAAACTGTTTTATATCGCAAAAGTGTAATGGAAACACTCGAACTGACTTTTTCCGCATTAAGGGAGTCACGTGATCAACAACCGGACGTTTCTATTGGCGAAAAAGACGACAAAGAAGAAGACAACGACAGAAAGTAAGAGGATGAAGATGACGTGGCATATTTGGAATAACGAGGAGAATCCTTGGACAATGTGCAGCTGCTCCACTAGAGATCTCACAGCATCACAAAGTTCATTAAAAGTTGAGTGTGTCATTCTATAAAATCATCGACTACAGTTTCCCAAAAACGCCGCATACGTAGCCGCTTCCAAGTATAAGGGGCTTGTCGCTCCAAAGCCTGGATAAGTCGCCGACGTCTCCTCTGATGGCTGATGATGAGCACTAGTGCCGTGGTAGCAGTATGTATAAAGCTGAAGTATGTGTTTACATCCACTGCCGCCATGTTTGTAATGACTTATCACGAGAACAAACATATTCACACATGATTTTATAAAAGTATTTCACATTTAATGGAAACACCGCAATTGTGAAACTTGTTTTGTCGAATTGTTTTTCCGACAAAACAGAATATCGATAAAGTTTTGCTCAAAACTGCAATGGAAACGCGACTAGTGACACTAGCTCTAACTTTATTCTACAGCTGCCACCCTGATAAGGCTGCCTATACATGTGCCTTTGCTTGTTTACTAGCTTAGAAATCCAGTTGTTTAAAAATGGTCAGCTGATGCTAATTATTTAAAAACGGCAATAATCGGCCCAATTAATCAGCCAATCGATTAATCAGCCTATCGCTATTTCCAGCATCTAGTATACAGTCTTCTCAAAAGGCTGTTACTGCAGCAAAGTGAACCAACATACAACACATTTCAGATGAGATGTTAGATGAGCAGTTGTCTACAAACTTTTGGACATATAGTATACGTGTATATGCTCATTTGTGTGAGGCACACAAGAGTCCCTCTTGTGACCCCCTTTACTGACCCACTTCACAATCTTTGAATTAAATGATCTCTTGTACCCTCCTCCCGCTCTCTTTGCATGTTTTGACCTGCAAGTGCTACAGTGTCAATGCATGTCTTGTTTTTTTTTTTTGCACTCTCCTTCTCTCCCCTCCCTGTGTGTGCAGTAATGTGTTGAGAGAATGACACTTGTGCATGCGGAGGAGGCAGCGGACACTTCAGAACCGTCAAACAGGAGTGTTCTGTGAGACCTGACATACAGAGGTAGACAGCTGGAGAAGTAGAGATGGAGAGAGGTTGGGAGGCAGAGAAGGAGAGAGAGCTTTGTATCTTTCCGAATGGCGAGTGTGTATCATGACACAGGGGTTACGATTCAGTATATTCCAATATACACTCACTGGTTACTTCAGCTCCACTGATCATACAGGAGCACTTAGTAGTTCTACCGTTACAGACTGTAGTCCATCTGTTTCTCTGTGTTCTTTATTATCCTCCTCCTTTCACCTGTTCTTCAATGATCAGGACCCCCAGCAGAGCAGATATTATTTGTGGAGGCTCATTCTCAACACTGCAGTGACACTGATGTGGTGGTGGTGTATTAGTGTGTGTTGCACTGCTATGAGCTGGAATTGCTGAAGATGTTAAGCACTGTGTTAGCTCACTGTTCACTCTGTTAAACACACCTGCCTTGTTGGTCCACCTTGTAGATGTAAAGTCAGACACGGCAGCTCAGCACAGTTTGTGTTGGTCCTCTAGTCCTTCACTGGTGCTCACAGGACACTGTTGGCTGGATAGTTTTGGTTGGTGCACTATTTTCACTTCAGCAGTGACAATAAGGTGTTTAAAAACATCAGCAGTGCAGCAGCTCTGCTGTGTCTGATCCACTCATAACAGAGAGAGAGAGAGAGAAAGTGAGAGATTTGGATCTAGCTACATAACAGCTGTGAAAAGCTGCAGAGAACTACAGCAGCACCACTTTTTAACCTTGAGAAACTGTAGGTGTTGAAGAGAGAGACAGAGAGAAAGATGGACAGAGACAGTTTTCTGCTTGATTGGTGCCAGTCATTTCTGATTGCTACTATTTTTACCTTTTTTTCGTTCATTTTCTAGTTCTTTCTCACTTGATCTCATTTCTCTCCTTTTTTCTGAAGGTGAAAAATTAAGTGTCATTACTGTAGTTTTCTCCAGCCTCTCTCACTCACACAGTATATAGTTAATATGAAAGATACACACCAGAATAGAACACACATTAGCACAGCTCAGGCCTGAGGCGCTGTCGCCCAGAGAAGGACAGGCAGAGGAAGAGACAGAAGGAAAGAAAGAGTCGTCTCATTAACTGCGCCATTTAGAGCTCAGCATGTATCTCCACACTGAACAGGGAGAACACAACCTAAAATGAACTGCCTCTTTATTACTTCAGGCTAATAAAGGGAAATGGTGCCACTCTTTTTTTATTTTTCTTCTTTGACATGTTCTGGTGTCACTCTGCTACTGTTTACTCCTCATTACCATTTTCCCTTCACAAAGAGCTTCAGATGCATGGCTTTCATTCATTTTACTTTAATTCATTTCTACTGTCACTACTACTACCACTACTACTACCACTACTACTACCACTACTACTACTACTACTACTAATAATAATAATAGTAATAATAATAGTAATAGTAATAGTAATAGTAATAATAATAAAAAATAAAAATAATAATAATAGTAATAATAGTAATAATAATAATAATAAAATAATAATAATAATAATAAAATAATAATAGTAATAATAATAAAATAATAATAGTAATAATAATAAAATAATAATAGTAATAATAATAAAGGGTGAGTCAAAAGCCACCCAGCTAACAATTTTTTGTTAGCATAACATTTTCTGAACCTTACAGATGTTACAGTTTTCCAGAGGTTTCTAAAACATTTTTGTCATTTTTTTAACATTCCAGTTAAGTTGCTGCAACATTATGAAGATGTCACCTACAGTAGGTTAAAATACTGACCATACACAAACCTGCTTTGAAACAGAAACTATAAATAATAAATAACTTATTTATTAGATATAAATGATGTGAAATAAACATGACCTGACATATCTTGGAGTATGCTGAACGTCCTCCAGCTCAAATGAACTGCTGACTCCTCCCTCTCTGCCACTCAAATGAGCTGACATCATGATATTCACAACCAATTAACATGACTCGCTGACGTTACTTCAGATGTTGCCATAACATTAGTGTTTGTTTAACTAAGAATGTTCCGTGAGCAACGTTCCAAAAATGTTGTAATGTGAACCATTTTGATGTCACACATTTTCAGAATGTTCCAGAAAGATTATTTCTATAACATTACAGGGTAACTTATCTGGAACCTGTTTAAATCCTTGCTGAACTCTCTTATAACATTCTCTGTTAGCTGGGCACTCAGATATCTGTAAGACATTTATTGGAAGGTTGATCATTAACATTATGCATTAGACCAGTGGCCATGTACCAATCAAACACAGTGTTGTCAGTGGTGCCCCACAGGCCATTGATGCCAGAGAGGAACAAGGACTCCAACAAGTGGTACAAAGCAATCCACATCCTAATTTATATAAAAAGTGTTTGCCCCCTTCCTGATTTCCTGTTTTTTTGCATGTTTGTCACACTTAAATGTTTCAGAACATCAAACCAATTTAAATATTAGTCAAAGACAACACAAGTAAACACTAAATGCTATTTTTAAATAAATGTGTTTATTATTAAGGGAGAAAAAAATCCAAACCTACATGGCCCTGTGTGAAAAAGTGATTGCCCCCCTTGTTAAAACATAACTGTGGTTTCTCAAACCTGAGTACAATGTCTCCAGCCACACCTGTTCTCAATCAAGACATCACTTAAATAAGACCTGCCTGACAAAGTGAAGTCCACCAAAAGATCCTTAAAAGCTACACATCATGCCAAGGTCCAAAGAAATTCAGGAACAACTGAGAAAGACTGTAATTGAGATCTATCAGTCTGGAAAGGGTTATAAAGCCATTTCCAAAGCTTTGGGAATCCAACGAACCACATTGAGAGCCATTATCCACAAATGGTGAAGACATGGAACAGTTGTGAACCTTGCCATGAGTGGCCTGCCCCCCAAAATTACCGCAAGAGCGCAGCAACGACTCATCCAAGAGGTCACAAAAGACCCCACAACAACATCCAAAGAACTGCAGGCCTCACTTGCCTCAGTTAAGGTCAGTGTTCATGCCCCCACCATCAGAAAGAGACTGGGCAAAAATGGCCTGCATGGCAGAGTTCCTAGACGAAAACCACTGCTGAGCAAAAAGAACATTAAAGCTTGTCTCAATTTTTCCAGAACACATGTTGATGATTCCCAAGACTTTTGGGAAAACATTCTGTGGACCAATGAGACAAAAGTTGAACTCTTTGGAAGGTGTTTGTCCCATTACATCTGGCGTAAAAGAAACACTGCATTTCAGAAGAAGAACATTATACCAACAGTACAATATGGTGGTGGTGGTAGTGTGATGGTCTGGGGCTGTTTTGCTGTGTCAGGACCTGGTAGACTTGCTGTGATAAATGGAACTATGAATTCTGCTGTCTACCAAAAGATCCTGAACGACAATGTCCGACCATCTGTTTCTGACCTCAAGCTGAAACGAACTTGGGTTCTGCAGCAGGACAATGATCCAAAACACACCAGCAAGTCCACCTCTGAATGACTGAAGAAAAACAAAATGAAGACTTTGGAGTGGCCTAGTCAAAGTCCTGACCTGAATCCTATTGAGATGCTGTGGCATGACCTTAAAAAGGCCGTTCATGCTCGAAAACCCTCCAATGTGGCTGAATTACAACAATTCTGCAAAGATGATTGGGCCAAAATTCCTCCACAACGCTGTAAAAGACTCATTGCAAGTTATCACAAACGCTTGGTTGCAGTTGTTGCTGCTAAGCGTGGCCTGATCATCTATTAGGTTTAGGGGGCAATCACTTTTTCACACAGGGCCATGTAGGTTTGGATTTTTTTTCTCCCTTAATAAACACCTTCATTTAAAAATATCATTTTGTGTTTACTTGTGTTGTCTTTGACTAATATTTAAATTGGTTTGATGTTCCGAAACGGCGGCACGGTGGCTTAGTGGTTAGCACGTTCGCCTCTCAGCGCTGGGGTCTTGGGTTCGATTCCCCATCTGAGCGGAGTTTCCATATTCTCCCTGTGTCTGCGTGGGTTTCCTCCGGGGACTCCGGTTTCCTCCCACAGTCCAAAAACATGGGGATCAGGTGAATTGGGTAATCTAAATTGTCCATAGGTGTGTGTGTGTTTGTGTGTCTGTGTCTGTCACCCAGTGATGGATTGGCGCCCTGTCCTGGGCTTAGTTGATTAATGTAATGCCCTGCCCTGCGCCCAGTGAGGGGGTAGGGGACTAACCGCGACCCTGATAAGGAATAAGCGGGTGTGATAATGAATGAATGAATGTTCCGAAACATTTAAGTGTGACAAACATGCAAAAAAACAGGAAATCAGGAAGGGGGCAAACACTTTTTATATAAATTAGGATGTGGATTGCTTTGTACCACTTTACCATTTTAAAATCTGAAATATTGTACTTTTATAGTGTTCGGTGCTCTACAAAATAAACTTGAAAAACTTAACAGGCACTTTGCTTCATCAAACCAAATTACACCCCTAAAAATGTACCACCTCCAACATTAAATGTCTTACATATTCTAGTGGTTCCCGACTTCACTTTCATCTATAATAATAATAATAATAATAATAATAATAATAATAATAATAATAATAGTAATAATAATAATAGTAATAATAATAATAATAATAGTAATAATAATAATAATAGTAATAATAATAATAATAGTAATAATAATAATAATAATATATGCTCTTAAATCACAGATTACTCTTCAGTTTATAGATTATATACAGAATGTAGCCTGTAGTCATCAGATTTTAAAACAGCTAAGCAGCTTAATCTGAGTCTCAAACAGAGCTTGTCGTGAGGTGCAGCAGGTCACCTAGTATAAATAATGACTTCAGAGATGCTGGAATGTTTCAAGCCTGACATCTAGTGGGCATCAGGTAGCCATGCAGGTTTTAATTTTCATGCCAACGCTCATTAATTTCATGATCAGTTTTTCTGGCTGGTTTTCCCACAATGTGAATGTTTTCCATTTTTCTGTCTTTCTGTCTCTCTCTCTCTCTCTCTCTCTCTCTCTCTCTCTCTGCCACTCCTCTTGTCCCTTGTTGAATAGAGAGGAAGAAGAGGAGGGAGAGAGTGATTCTGTGCATCAGTTCTGTTGCTCTGGCTCTGCGTGCAGTAGTCCTTCCTCTCGATAACCTGCGAGCAACCAACATGACCAGAACATGACTGGACTCGGTTTAAAGACATGAATTCACATGATGAACCAATGCCCGGGTTTTCTGTCTGTACTATGTACCTGTTAATGAGAAAAGCTATATTTAGTTATGTTGATTTTCATTGTAGTTAGTATCTGTAAAGTCACGTGACGATGGAGATGGACTATAACATTTTACATAAAATTCACACCTGATTTGAAGTGTGAACAGTACTGGCATAAACTGGGTGAGCTCTCAGAATCGGTAGTCTCAAGCAGAGCCATATATCTGTAAACAAGACGCAGATATAGCTACAGTGGGTCCAGAAAGTATTCATACCCCTTGAACTTTTTCACATTTTGTCACCTTACAACCACAGTTTGCCAGAAGTCATGTAGGCTTGTAAACAGCACTTCTTTTGTCTTTCTTTCAACAATAGTTTTCTTCTTGCCACTCTTCCATAAAGGCCAGATTTGTGGAGTGCAGACTTATAGTTGTCCTGTGTACAGATTCTTCCACCTGA
>BRDA01005049.1:388-19852 GCA_036984385.1 Crenuchus spilurus
ATCAAGACATGGACTGGATTATCAGGTGCTAGCCTGCTACAAGCAACCAGAGACAGGTGGCATTGGAGAGAAGTGACTCGTCTGTGCAGCCTACCGTCGCGAAGCGATGACGGCGTGTGACATGACATGACATGAATAATATTATTTATTAATAATGATGTGTATTAATAGTGATATTTATTAATGATGTGTATGAATAATGTTATGTATTAATAATGATGTGTTTTAATGATTATATATATTAATAATGATGTGTATTAATGATGATATGTATTAATAATGATGTGTATTAATAGTTATATTTATTAATGATGTGAATAAATAATGTTATTTATTAATAATGATGTGTTTTAATGATGATATATATTAATAATGATGTGTATTAATGATGATATGTATTAATGATGTGTATTAATAGTGAAATTTATTCATAATAATATGTATTGTTAATTATATTTATTAATAATGATGTGCATTAATAGTGATACTTACTACTAATAATGTATATTAATAATGATATTTATGAATACTAATGTGTATATTATTGAGGACAGTTGAACGGCTGTAGTTCCTGCCTCGGCCTACAGGTGTCAATACTGAGCTCCGGGCTCTGAGCGGAAGCTGCGTCTCTCTCTCCGGTTCCGGCGGGTGAAGCTGCTGTTGTGGGTCGTGGCGGATTAATTGACCCGTCTGATCAGCAGATTTCTGGCTAATCGATCACACTGTTCAGAGATGAGGCTGCTGTGTGTGAGCGTGCTGCTCGGCGCGCTGCTGCTGGCGGAGGGGGGGCGGAGCCGCAGAGAGAACAGCGGCGCAAACGCCGGAAACAGCCTGAAGAGAGCCGCGAGCGCGATCTACCAATCAATCAGCAGCACGTTCGGAGAGGACAGCACAAGGACCGTCCATAAGGTAGTGATGTGTCCATAAGGTAGTGATGTGTCCATAAGGTAGTGATGTGTCGTAAAGGTGGTAATCTGTCCATAAGGTGATCTGTGCAAAAGGTGGTGATCTGTCCATAAGGTAGTGATGTGTCATTGAGGTGGTGATCTCTCCTTAAGGTAGTGATGTGTCATTAAGGTGGTGATCTCTCCTTAAGGTAGTGATGTGTCATCAAGGTGGTGATCTGTCCATAATGTGGTGATGTGTCCATAAGGTAGTGATGTGTCATCAAGGTGGTGATTTGTCATTAAGGTGGTGATCTGTGCATAAGGTGATCTGTCCATAAGGTAATGATGTGTCGTCAAGGTGGTAATCTGTCCATAAGGTAGTGATTTGTCATTAAAGTAGTGATTTGTCATTAAAGTAGTGATTTGTCATTAAGGTGGTGATCTGTCCATAAGGTGGTGATCTGTCCATAAGGTGGTGATCTGTCCATAAGGTGGTGATCTGTCCATAAGGTGGTGATCTGTCCATAAGGTGGTGATGTGTCGTAAAGGTGGTAATCTGTCCATAAGGTGATCTGTGCAAAAGGTGGTGATCTGTCCATAAGGTAGTGATGTGTCATCAAGGTGGTGATCTGTCCATAATGTGGTGATGTGTCCATAAGGTAGTGATGTGTCGTCAAGGTGGTGATTTGTCATTATGGTGGTGATCTGTGCATATGGTGATCTGTCCATAAGGTGGTGATCTCTCCTTAAGGTAGTGATGTCATCAAGGTGGTGATCTGTCCATAATGTGGTGATGTGTCCATAAAGTAGTGATCTGTTTTTTAGATAATACAACACCAGAACTCTCCATAAGGTACTGATCTGTTTATAAGTTTGGGATCTGTCCAAAAGGTAGTTGCACATTAGCGCAGTTCATCAGGGTAGAGGTATTATAGAGTCTATGGGGACAGATCAGAAGCGTGAAATTTAAGCGTCATTAATGTTTATTTTTTTTATTTCTCCTTTAAGTTCTTCTCTAAGACCACAGAAAGGTTTGTCCATGGTGTCGACTCTTTCCTGGACACAGTTTGGAAGCTGTGGACAGATCTGCTGGACGTTATGGGGATCGACTGTAAGTTGGGACCTTAATCGTTCTGTTTATTAGATCCGGTGTCTCTAAATGTTTACTATTTGCAGTTCAGATCTACATTTTGTCTCACCTCACAGTCACAATAATATTTCTGATATTTAAATTTGTCTGTCCTCTTTTCCTCTCTCAGCCTCTAACCTAAGTCATTACTTCAGTCCGGCCTCCGTGTCCAGTTCTCCGGCTCGTGTGCTCCTCCTGGTGGCCGCGGTGTTGGTGGCGTACTGGTTCCTGTCGCTGTTTCTGGGCGGGTTTTTTTACCTGCTTCAGGTTGTGTTCGGCCGCTTTTTCTGGCTCGTCCGCGTGTCCCTGTTCGCTCTGTCCTGTTTGTACATCCTGCAGAAGTTTGAGGGTGACCCGGAGAAGGCGGTCCTGCCACTCTGCTTTATTATGGCAGTGTACTTCATGACCGGCCCGGTCGGGGCATACTGGCGCAAAGGCAGCGGCCCGAATACTCTGGAGGAGAAGATCGATCACCTGGACACCCAGATACGCCTGCTCAACATCCGCCTCAGCAGAGTCATCGACAGCCTCGAGAGGTCCTCTGACCAATGAAGGAGCCATGAGGCGTGGCTCAGTGGTAGTAGGAGGCGGGCTCAGAACATGACAGTATTTTGGATCAAAGCAGGGATTAAAATCGGTCCAAAAAAATTAATATAATCAAAAACAGGAGCAAAATTGTAAAATATTAATATAATTAACCATCAAAAAATGTGATTATCTTCTGTGTAATTATTTGTATACATTTTATTTATTATCCCAGGGCACATACCTTATTTTTATGTTCTAAATAATCATTATAGTACCAGGAATCCAAAATTAAATGTTATACACATAAAGTCAATTGTTCCTGTTTTTGATTATAGTCTGAAAAGATGGTCATTTTTTATTTTCTGTTTATCATTTCAAATCAATAGGGAGGAGATTTTGTCCAAATCTCAAACAGGCCTATCTTCCCTACATAGTGCACTAGACAAATCATTAAATAAAGGGTTCTACATCCAGTTCATTATAACCAGTGCTCGATCAAATTCACAGGTCATTTTCCTTAATTTAACAGATCTAGTATTTCTCAGAGTTTAATTCATATGTAAATCTCTTCCATCTTGGTTCTAGAGTCAGTACAGAGTTTGTGGGTGAAGATCTCTCAGGAAATCTAGTAGCTCTGATGTAGCATCACATGTCAGTGAGACGCCGCTCACTCAACCCGGGAACAACAGTGCACTAGTGCAGCTTTAGAGTTTCAGAGCTCTTGAGCATCTAATATTTCACATCACATGGTTACATGAGTCCAAAACATCAAATAACATCTACGTGATGTTTTCAGAAGCTGTAGTTAAAGGGTCTGGTGTGATGTTCATGTCTGTAAATTTAGCAGAACCCTAATTATATGTGAAACAGCAGGCTGTTAGTGAATGAGCCACAGGCTGTACTGCCCCCTACTGGACGTGTAGTGAACTGTTTTAATCCTGTAAATCTTTAAACATCAAATGTTTGCCAGAAAACTCAAATGAATTGTAAATGGTGTGTTTATTTGAGCTTCTGACATGTTTCAGAAACAAGTGACATCACATATAAGTTTGGTTTTATATAATATTTGATACATTCAGAATCTACTCCTCACAACATGTTTAGACAAACAAAAACATACTAAATACAGTACAATAAAAAAAATGTAATTAAGTTTCATGTACATTTTTACTCAAGCAGAGGAATCTGAATGCATCCTTTGGTGCATGCAGTGTATATATATAATCCACCAGGGGGGTGAAAGACGTGCATTTGATTTTATACATCAGCTTTTTAAATGAATTTTTATTGAATTACATGGAATTAAATGATGTAAGATCATTATGATTCTCACACTGATGATGAAGAGGTCTTAAAACTGAACGATGTTTCAGATATGATACACTTGGCTTTACAGGGTGAGTGTAGAGGCTGTAGTGCTGCACTATGTAGGGATTAAGGAGCCATTTGAGATTTGGGCTTTATTTAGAAACACTCTCTGCCTTTAAGAACAGGATGAAGAGAAATGTTTATAATGTTATTTACAAAGAAATCATTTAAAATAAGTGTCATGAAGCAGTTTCTCATTCTGTTTTCATTCCGTTTGTTTTAACACAAGTTGAAACTAGTTTTATGAGGCTTGTCCGGGTGGTGTTGTATTTAAAATCCAGTGAAACACTCACATTAACAGACAGAAGGATGTTGTTATTATTACTGCTGTATAAGATTAATAGAGGTAGTTTTTAAACTAATGCCATTCCGTTGTAGCAATAGATCCCTTCTGGTTAATATCAGGACCTTTTTTTATTTATACTGTGTGTGTGTGTGTGTGTGTGTGTGTGTGTGTGGAGCATTGAGACTTAGTGAGCATGTTTATAAGTCAGTAATGACACATCCCCCATCGTTGTTTGCATTTGTAATACTTAAACATTGCAAAAATGATTTTAACTTACATTAAAATAGCTCATTACAGTGTAATAGTACATGAAGAGTAGTTACACCACTTACATTTCTACATAATTCAGTGTTTTAAGATGTAAACAGACTAATTCAAAGCTGATTTGGTGTGAAGCTCCAACGGGTCTCAGTGGTTTTGATGGTAACCAGACGTCTGAAGTCTTTTAAAACTCCTCACAGACACTTATTACTGATCAGATGTTTATAATCACACTGTCTGATGTCTGATGAGTGATAATAATTTGGCGAATTATCGGTGGAGGGACACATGCAGGGTGTTGTATGGCCTGAAGAAAACATGTCCGGTGTATCACTACTGTACCGTCATCACCATCACATATAAATAGAGAGATTTGTGTTGAGACGTCTGGTTCTGATCACCACTGTAAAGAAATGGATCGAGATGATACTTTTTTCTAGAATGGAGCATTTCTCAGCAAAATACTCTAGATTAATGTTTACACTGCAAATAGTGCAGATATGCAGTGATGCTCCCCTTTTGTCCTCATAACAGTGTGTATATAAGGAATATAATGACAGAGGCAGTAAAAGTATTATAATAGTTAAAGTTCATCATCAATTGGCATGTAAATACTCAGGGAACACGTGAAAGAGAGCCACTATCTATCAATCTGTCCATATATCCATCTGTATACCTGTATATCTAACTATTCATTCATCCGTCCATCCATCCCCACTGTGACCTCATTAAAAGAACAGAGGTCAGTGCTCGAGTCAATTGGGTTGAGCTGTCTGTTGAAATCAGTGCAGTTATCAGCTGAGCTGGAGTCTGGCCATAGTCTCTAGCAGAGTAATGTCTGTCATCTATCCACATTAAAGTGATAGTTCAATTTTGAAAATCAGATTACATTTGCTTCTACTTCATACATAACCCAGAAATGCCTGCCCCCTATGATTTCTTCTTTAATTTTTTACTGCAACTACAAGGCTAATATAGTTAACAAAAAATGGAAATGTATACCTCTCCAGTTAGCGTAATGCTAACTACATGAGTAGTTCAGTAATCTCTATTAGTCTTATGGGGTTACTGGTACTGTTTATCTATAAACATAGACTAAAGTACTTTGACGACGGGATCTATGATTGGTGGAACATTGGGTCTAATGGGTCAGTTTGCAGTTGTTCCAGATTGTGTCTGTGACAGGCAGAGAAGTCTGGTTCTGTTTTTGGGTCTGCCTTTCATTTTAAATAGTGTTGTTAAAAGAGCACAACTCTCTTTTCTCCCCTTCCTTGACAGTGCTACAGTGGTGTCAGAAGTGGGATGCAGAGCATAACTGAAAACAGTAGCAGCCGTCTTGGTCCAAGTTTATAGATAACAGTGTATCATACTGTCTCAGAAAACCCACATAATCAATACTATCAGAGAAGCAGTCTTATGGGGCCAAGCATGTATTGGCTGATAATTTAGCCTACGATTCATGTCATTCACAGTAAAACAACTATTTATAAAGATTTGGTTTCTCTGTTATTGCTTCTGAGCTGAATACTGTCTGTAAGTGAAGACTTCTTTTTAAATATTTCCTGGATTGTCAGTGTTATCAAATCTTGTATATTTAAGGGATAGATTAAAAGATGAATATTGGTCAGTGAAGGCTTGTTTTGACTAGTATTCTTAGTGAATGATAAAGCATATCTGTACATTGAAGGATGACTGATTGTTACCAAACACTTTTTTCAAAAGTCTTGCTTTCATTTTTAAAGTTTTTATAGTTCTTCAAAGAATCTGATTGTCAAATTTCCCCTCAAATGTAATCGATCATCAAAGACATTTTACACCAGCTGTGATTGTTTCTTTAGTTTTAGCTGTTTTATCTCAATTTTGTCTGTCTCTTTGTCCCCTTCTTTGTTGATGCTACAGTGGTGTCAGAAGTGGGATGTGGAGTATAGCTAAAATCATCAGTAAATGAGTATAGAAAATAATACATCATAGCTGATCATGTCATGTCACACGCCGTCATCGCTTTGCGATGGTAGGCTGCACAGACGAGTCACTTCTCTCCAATGCCATCTGTCTCTGGTTGCTTGTAGCAGGCTAGCACCTGATAATCCAGTTCATTCATAGATTATCAGAAATCACATACCAAGTTTTTTAGAAGTTACTGAACATATCGACGCAGTATGAGATGTTAAGATTTAGGCATGCAGTTAGGATGATAATTGCTAGTCGTAAGCTTCCAGTACTTGTTAATCATATTAGCTTCAGTTCTGAACTATATAATCAGCTTCAAACACCAAACGTCTTTGTTGATTGACTACATTATGAAGTAAATTAGATTTTTTTGCCAAACTATCGCTTTAAACACTCCTATATGTATTAATCGTCCTTAACCAATATCATGTCATCTCTGCTGGTCATCACAGGTTTTCAGTGAGTGTTTTTGTGTCAGCTTGCTTTTTTTTGAAATATAAAACTTGGCGATCTATATCTGAATATATATATATATTTTGCTAATTCTGTTTTAGTTGTTGGTCAGTGTTTAATCCTGATACTACGGCTTGTTTTTCTTTTATTGCTACAACATTCCTTGTTGAAGAATAATTAGTGTAATATTTGTGTTTTGATTTGTTGTGTATGAATATTGTAAATTGTCAGTATTTATGTAGCGGTGCACTGATACTGTTGTCTTTTTATTGCTAATGCTAAACCTTAGCGGTAATTAAATGTTGTTATTTAGAGTTGCTGTAGGGTAAATTTGTGGGCAGAGCTACAAAATGACACTTGTGGATGGAGCTACATCATAATTCATTTGTGGGTGGGGCTAAGAAAGAACACATTCATGGCAGTAGCTATGAAAGAACACATTTGTGGGCGGAGCCCCATCAGGCAACCAACTTTGACATTATTTATCAGAGCTGTTGTTGGTGTTGCTGTCAGAGTTGTGGTGTACTTCCTGTATCTCTATATCCACTAGGGGGCGGTCACGGCCCAAACTGCCCCCTCAGTAGGAGAACACTGACCACCACAGTGAAGCTCTGTTGTATAATGCTGCCCCCTGCTGTTTATGCTTGTATTGCAGCTGGAGAACCTTCAGAATCAGTGTTGTCACTAATATTTATAACGTTCAGTATCAGTGCAGCTCTACATTAGCTTTAATTCTACTTTTGTAGTAAATTATGGTTAGAGATGTGAATTGACTGAAAGATTGTCTGTGTTGATGTTCTTGTTGTTGCGCTGTATGTGTAGCTGGTATTTGTTTTCACATTAACCAGACTGATGTCCAGTAACAGCTCATGACTGTATGCTAATGCTCTTTTCAACATTGTCAGGTTTTTATTTAGTTTTTGGTTTTTTTTCTCTAAAGGAATGTTCATTAACATAGAGTAATGTGAGGTTTATGCCTGTTTGTATTTTCTGTTATCTAAAGCTTTATTAGCCATGTGGCCACTGGTGATACCGAGCTGTTACCGAGGTGTTACTGATGTGTTACTGAGGTGTTACAGTGGTGGTGTTACTGTATGTCTGAAACCAGGACTCTTAGCTAACATGCACAGTAACACAGATTTGGACATTACTACTATACGACTGCATTACGAGACAGAAGATTTAAACACCTGTCACAACCAAGCAAGCAATAACTCATCCACCAAGACATTAAAGCGATAGTTTGGCAAAATTCACATATTTATGTCCGTTACATCTACACACTCAGTGGCCACTTCATTAGGTACACACAGGCTGTATCTCCACTTGTCCAGTTGACCTCCACTGAGCATACAGGTGCACTTACAGACTAGTCCATCTGTTCTTCTGTGTACTTCATTAACCTCCACTCGTACCAGCACGGCACACTCTTAACACACCACCACCACATCAGTGTCACTGACAATGATCACCTGCTCTTTGGAGGGTCCTGACCAGATGAAAGGAGACTGACAGTGCACCTGTATGATCAATAGAGCTGATGAAGCCAAACTTTGGAGACAGTTCCTGATGAAGTGCTCTGGTGCCAAATACTGTTTGTGGCTGAATGTTGTTGGTTTATTAGCTCTGAGGTCTTTGTGATGTTTTAACATGACTGTAGTATTTCTGGTCATGTGACTGATGACTGATTGACTGGTAGTGTTTTGTACTGGATTGTGTGTTTTTATTATTTATTTTAATCCTCAGCTGTCCTGTCGTGCCTGCTGTGGGCTTCATTTGCTGTAAAACTCACGTGTTCTGATTAAAGGAGACCAAATGGATTAAACAGGTGCTGTGATGTGTTTTCACTGTTTTAATGTCAGATTTACATCACAACGACTTTTCAGACATGGCATAATGATCAAAACAAGGCTTTACAGTTTTTTCTAAACAGGTTAAGCCTTAACCCAGAATACATGAGATTTTCATTGAGAATTAACTCTGGCATTGTAATGTGGTGCAGGTCTAGACTTAATCCATATGTGGTGCTGGTGTCTAAAGTTTTGATGTGTTTATATAAGATCATTATAAAAACCGTACCTTTATCTGTAGACTAAGCAGGTAATGTTAGATATTATCTAAAGTCTGGTCTGGAGTTCTGTTAATACTGGATTGAGGCACCAGACTCTCCATTTTAAACCAAAACTTACAATAAAATACAAATATTATTACAATATTATAAAACAATCTTATCTACATATCTTATTTAATACTCAAAAATTATATTTATACATTTTCCTACTTATCACAGAGGTGTTACATCAGCTAAAATGTTTGGAATCCACATTTAGCTTTAGAACTGGAGCTGTGATGCTAACACTAGAACTCAATAGTCACCGAAAATGGCTAGATTATTTCCGTAAAAATATCCAGTCAATCAACATGTCTTCTTCTAAGCTCCTCAGAAATCTCCTTTGTTCATGATACATGTCCACAACCGTGAAGATAAGACTGTAGATCTCTTTTCTTTAAGTAAAACAGGACACCCACTCACACCTGACTCAGATCTGTTGATTCTAAAGCTTCACGTACTCATAGACTTTAATATTGGATAATTTCCCTCAATGAATAAATAATAAAGTGTAATATTTGTGTCTGATGTGTTGATTTGGTTCTTTATCTACTTGTTTAACAGTCTGATGAAGCTTTAGGTCACATTTATGCTGAAATATAGAAATTCACAAATGTACAAACTTTAGAACACCCCTGTATAAAAGTCCTGAAGTGTCAATCTGGTAGATTTAGACATAGTGAGTATAGTCCACTCAGCCGCTCAATGTTCGTGAGCGTGACCTAGTGTTCTGTTCTTTAGGCTGATTGTCCTGAGGTTTCACTGATGTAATTATTTGTAAACTCATCTGCCCTCAGCTACACCCCTGTTAGGGCCCTTAACACACCTCTTACTGAACTGACCTGAGCCTGTTGCACAAATCCACCATGGCCAGGTGATGTAATGCTGATAAAGGAATGTGAAATCCTGACATGGGTCACCAGCCAGACTAACTTTAATAATCCTAATAACGTCAAGGTGAGCAGTTGTGAAATTACACTTTCCTGACTTTTGGTTTGTCTGGCACCATGTCCACTGTGAGGACATGAGGAAGCTTTTACATGAGGAAGCATTTTTACAAGATTTTTACATTCCCAAAATCTGCATCTCTTTTATCTCTTAGGCCTAATTCTATCTGTCCTTAGGCTAATATTTAATAATAATAATAATAATAATAATAATAATAATAATAATAATAATAATAAACTGCATTTTTGTTAAGTTTACAACAAAAAAAACTTTTCAGTTTAATTAAACGTTTTTTTAACTAATTATAAAGATATTACTTTTTTATTATTATTATTTTAAAATAAAATATTTTGTGTTTTATGTCATGTTTTAAAGCGGTCACTATGACTCTTATTCTGAAACAGTGCACTTCCGCCTGCGTGGTCGCCCTTCTCATTTGAATACAGCATTGTGATTGGTCGCGCCCCTGAATCACTCCCTGGGTCTAACGTCTCTATTGGACCGAGCTTCAGTCTGGACAGCGCGAGCGTGGCCTCAGCGACCCGTGTGATTGGCTGATTTTACCCTGCTCGTCCACGCTGATCTGCATAACGGCTGATGTGAGCCGAGCTGTACTAACCAATCAGAAGACGGTATGATAATACGCGCTGGAATCACGCCGCGGAGGGAGAACGCGCCCACTATGGCCTCACTGATTGGATAAAATCTTTGAATATTGAAATATTACGTAATCGCTTCACTTCTGTAACAGACAAAGACACGGAAAATAAATATGAAAAATAATATAAAAATAATAACCTGCTTTAATACTTTAATATCTGAATCTTCACAATAAAACTAATAAAACAATAAAAAAACAAAACAGTTACAGTTTAAACTGTTTTTAAGTAATCAGATGTTTAGAAACAATAAATATCAACAATTCATATATTTATATTAATTATTCAAGTCGTAAAGGTACATATATGTGCTATTTAAACTCTTATCAACAAGCTTCTAGATAATACTGTTAGACACAACACCATGAGCTCATAGAATGCTTATATGGTTCTTCTCAGTCGTATGTCGTATGTGATTAAAAATGTGCCACAAAAAAATTCTTTTATTGTTACAAGACTTAATTCATATGTTTTATTTTAATATTTATTTGGGTATTTATATATGCATTTATTTTAAAGTGCTAGTAAATATAATATATACAAAATATATGTATTTTATATATTATTAAGATTTGTGTCTAAATGCAGTGGTGTGATATTTGTAAATGTCTCTGTGCTTTTATTTTGCATTTCCATTATGTAATATAATATATGATATAATATGTACATTAATTTGGTGACAAGAAATTTGTATATTTCTGTTCTTATTTGTATTTTTAATTGTAATATATATTATAGTAGGTACTTTAATGTGGGATTTGTTTATAATTTGTGCTTTTATTTTGCATTATAATATATAGTATATTCTGTACATTGAAGCGGGATTTGTTTATACCTGGGACTACTTGCAGGCGCGGAAGGAGATGGACCAAGGAGGCGGAGACTAGGCGTGTCTGAGGGAGTGCTTTCTTGGATATGTGGGCGTGGCCTGTTAGGCTGTGCTCCGCTTATGTGCGCGTGTCCGGCGCGTCCGCGTGAGTGTGAGAGTGTCGGTGTCTGTTTCGGTGAGAGAGAGACATGTCGGATAAAACGGAGAAAGCCGAGCGAATCCTGTTGGACCCGGAGCCCCTTTGGACTCCAAACTGTAAACAGAATACTCAGCTGGACCGGTTCCGGATCCACTGTAACCAGCAGCACGGGATCAACACAGGTGATCTGGTCCATATACTGTTATACTGGCTGTAGTTAATGTAACTCTGCGCTCCCCCTTAAATTCTCAGTACTGACAGTCAGGCGTCCTCAGGCTCAGTACAGTCACTTCTGCTGCATTTAAGGTGGAACTGAGAGATCCTGTAAGGAGCCACTTTCATCTTGTTCTTAAGGGCTTAAGTCCGGAGCTAATGCACTTACCCAGCCTAGATCACCCGAGCACGTTCTAGACTCATGTCTAGTACACAATAACTAATATCTAGAACATACATATTGTAGCACACTCATGCACGTTATTTTACAACAGGTTCTAGGTAGCACATTTAAACATTGATTCTTTAAGGATATACAGAATTCAGGACAGGTCAAACAGTGGTTCTGCTGTTGTTAAGTCTTAGAACCCTCTTTTGGTAATATAAAGGGCTCTTTCCGTATACATTTATTCATGTCACCCAGCACAGAAACGCTTAAGCATCACGAGTTGTCTATAACTTGAGTGTTAAGGTGATTAGTGTTTGTAGAGAAGCTGAAGGTACTTTTGTGGTTTTTTTAAAGATTTATTTTACAGAATTGTATTAAATTCATTAGTTGAGCTCAGTTTTAGTTTAATGTCATTTATGTCATATTAATATATTCATATTCACTGGTGTATAATATCTGTTTACTTTATAAATGTAATAAAGCTTGTGATGACAACAGAAGTTTCATTTCTGTTGTGATACAAACAGCGGCTTCATATTAAATATTATAAGGAAAAAAAAACTAAAGCTTTATTTAACATTATTATTTGTATATTATTTTTGTTATTATCTCCTGTGTGTCCATGCAAATTAAATTAGCTTAAATATTTCACGCAGAAATCATATTTACAAATTTTCTCACATGTTTGGGGTCAGTTTTATTTTATTTATTTATTGTTTAGTTTGGCGCTGTAAGGCTAGCATTGCTAACAAACACTAGAATTCAATAGTCACCTAAATAGCCCAGTCTTTTTTTTTAAGCTAGCAAAACCTCTCTGATGCTACTAATAAATTGTCACTGCTACTGACAGACTAAGTGATTGTTGAGGTGTTCTAAGTAATTGTCATTGGTGTTGGTAGGTGGTTGCTATGGTGTTGATAGACGGTTGCTAAGGTGTTCCTAGGTTATTAGGGTGTTGCTATACTAGGCTGTAGAACACAGTCAAACTTGGCGAATAAAAGCTCAGATGGGCACTTCAGACAGCAGCATGGCTGGTAGAAGACACATATTACATCAGATATTACATCTGATTCATCATCAGCACCAAAACTGACTCTACATCTTCACTTCCTCCTCCAAGATGGCTGGCACAACTTTCTGCTACACAAGTGTTTGTTATTGCTTATAGTTCACAGTAAGTCTGACTGTGTCCTAAACCACACCCACTAGTCTGTCACACCTTCACTAACATCTGCATCAGCATTGTTGGTGTAATTTTACAGAAAATACTAGGCTGTTTTGATGACAAACGAGTTCTAATATTTCTTAGCAATGTTCACAGCTCTAGTTGTAAACCAAAAAGTAAACATTGTGCTCTAAATGTGTCTTGTTTGAATTACATCTGAGCTCAGTGGAGAAATGTGTAAATATGATTTAAGAACCTGTTACATATTAGACTGGAGAATAAGGCCACGCCCACTTCCAGTTTAAATCTAAAGATATTGAAGTTTGTTGCCTCTTGTCATCTAATAGTAGCCTTAGTAATTTTAATAATAATAATAATAACAATACTAATATTGTTTACTGTTTTTGTTTGTAGTGAATTATAATGAGCTGTATCAGTGGTCAGTGGAGAACTATGCTGAGTTTTGGGCGGAGGTATGGAAGTACTGCGGCATCACCTGCTCCAAAATGTATGAAGAGGTATGTGATGTATCATGCACAATGTGTCCAAACGTTTGTGGACACCCCTTCTAATGAATGTGTTTTCATGTACAAACACACACATAGCTTGTCTAGTCCCTGTAGAGAAGTACTGCCAATAGAATAGGACTAAACATCAACCTGTTGGCACCATGTCTATTGCCAGGTGTGGGCTAGAGGGTTATAAATACCCCCATCATTGTGTTGTCTACTCCATCCAGTACTTTTGGAATGAGGAGATGGAGTTGGGGATGAGGAGGTGTTCCTCACATCAAAGCTCCAACATCTAGTAAAGCCGGAGACACTCTGTAGTACACAGTGAATGAGCATGTGTCCCTATAGTGTATTTACACATTTATTAATCATGTTTACATGAGATGGACTGTGAGGCATAACAAACTCAATAGGTACCTAAGTAGCTCAGTCATTTCCTAAATTAGTCCATGAGAATTTTGTGTAAGTCAGAACATACGTAAATACTGTACATAAATAACATACTGTAAGCACTTATCCTATCCTAACATAGTAATGATCAAAAACACATATAAAATACATATAATAATGAAAGGAAACAGCCGCGTAACCGTGTATTCTTCCGCCGCGCACACCAAACACGAAAAAAGGCTTTATACAGTAAATGGGAGATGTGTCGTAACCATGAAACCTCGTAACTAGGGGACGACGTAACCCGGAGACTACCTGTATTGAGTTTTGGTGTTTGTTAGGTTAAAGTTACATTCAGTGAGTTATTATATTTTCTGATTGAAGCTCTTACTGATGGAGGTGATATTGAGCTGTATAGTGATATATAGGGGTTGGACAATGAAAGTGAAACAGCTGTCATGTTAGTGTGGGAGGTTTCATGGCTAAATTGGACCAGTCTGGTGGCCAATCTTCATTAATGTCACATTGCACCAGTAAGAGCAGAGTGTGAAGGTTCAGTTAGCAGGTAAGAGCACAGTTATATAGTATATTACAATGCACACAACATTATGGTGACATACCAGAGTTCAAAAGAGGACAAATTGTTGGTGCACGTCTTGCTGGCGCATCTGTGACCAAGACAGCAAGTCTTTGTGTCTAAATATTATTGAGCCACTTTGGGGTGTTTTGGAGGAGTGAGTCAGGAAACTGTTTCCTCCACCAGCATCACGTAGTGACCTGACCACTATCCTGCAAGAAGAATGGCTTAAAATCCCTCTGACCACTGTGCAGGACTTGTATATGTCATTCCCAAGATGAACTGACGCTGTATTGGCTGCAAAAGGAGGCCCTACACCTACTAATAAATTATTGTGGTATAAAACCAGCTGTTTCAGTTTCATTGTCTAACCCCTGTATATGTGGTTCATGGTTAGTTTTGTGTTTATACTGGCTTTTATAAACAGAAAGTCAGTCATAGTCTGTCAGTATGATCTGTATGATGAGCAGGTCTGATATATTGTGTTATTGTACATCTAACGTTAGTAAAATTATACTCACTACCTGTTTCTGTTGAACTGGAAGAGTCTAATGGCTGAAGATACATTGCAATACTGACATCTTGTGGTTGGAGGTTTAAACACATGTTTTTTATAAATCTGTTTGTATGTGTGAAAGCCACATGATGTCCATCGTCTGTAAAGACAGGTGTCCATTTACAGACATATCAGAACCAACAGAACCATTAAAAGAACAAGAACTTCTGTAAATATATTGTCATTATGAAGGTTGTACAAAGTAACTTGTATTTATGTTTGTGATGTTGTATTTGAGGAGAAATAGAAGCTGTAAAAGCTGAACTGTTCCCGGGTTGAGTGAGCTGTGCCTGATAGAAACCAGATGCTACAACCACAGAGATGTTCAGACACTGAGTCTATACTGCGCTGTCTTCATTAGTCATTACTGTTAACATAATTAGACTTTATTACCCGACTCTCCCAGGTTAGTCATACACACACTCGGAAGTGTTGGTCAGAGGTCACCATAAAGGAAATCATGGTCCACTAACGTCCCTCAGACACAAACCTGCTCAGCTCTGATGTCTCAGGAAAATATTCAGAAGCTGAAGTCATAGCTCATTAAGTAATCAGTGATAACTTTATCAGGTTAAAGAGACACACCTGCTGATCTGTGTGTACAGTCACTTATCTCAGACTGTTCACAGTAAACTCCAGAACATGATTATAATACACACATGTTTACATAAAACCAGTCAAATCTGGACTTTCAGTTTTCAGTGATTAACTTAATTCTGTTTGTTAAATATCACGATGTTTAAAAATTGATGCAACACATAAAAAAATAGTTGGGACAGACAAAAATAGGCTCAAAAGTACAAGCAGGACTGTTCTAAAAATGATCCTCGAGACTGAGCCACCAGGTCAAAATGTATTATTATTAAACATACAATAAAAAATTAAAACCAGAGCATAAAGTACAAATACTATACAATAGTGATCATTATTGTTCACTTTTTAACACTCATCTGTGTGTTGGCATAACAGCACATATGTTTTTTAGCATCTCATCAGTTTATTCTTGTGGGGACTTAAGCTGCTGGTTTACATTCAGACAAGAACATGTTACATTTCTGACCTCTAGTGGATGTTTTTAGTCTAACATGCCTCTACCGATTGGTAGAGATGCACAATCACACTGTGTTATGTTCTTCAATAAGATATAGTGATACTACCAAATGGTGGAGCAGGATGTTAAAGGGTTAGGTGATTATTGAGATCTGCTATTACAGTGTTGGCCTCACAGCTGCAGTTCTAAACTAAAGAAGTAAGAAATTTAAACCTGTCGTGACTGAGAAGAAAAGGTGTGAATTTGATTTCTGGGTAATCTGATGCACGTCAGCCACAGAACAGATGAAAACATCGTCATACTTGAACATCAGGTGCTCAGGTCTGTGTGTCCTGCTTTAGATGTAGTAGATCTGTGATGGGTGTGGTCAGGGTTCTTTATGTAAACATGTAATATTGTTATGAGACTGTAAGCTGAGCTTGGTGTGAGAAAGTGAATAAATCCAGATTGTCTTTGTCTCAGGTGGTGGACGTGTCTAAGAAGGTCTCAGATGTTCCTGAGTGGTTTAAGGGCAGCAGACTGAACTATGCAGAGAATCTTCTCAAACATAAAGACCAGGACAAAGTTGCTCTTTATGCTGCTGGTGAGTTTATACACTGCCCCACCCTTTCAGCTTATGAGAGGTTAGCCCCGCCCATTCAACCTACGGGAGGTTAGCCCCGCCCATTCAACCTACGGGAGGTTAGCCCCGCCCATTCAACCTACGGGAGGTTAGCCCCGCCCATTCAACCTACAGGAGGTTAGCCCCGCCCATTCAGCCTACAGGAGTTTAGCTCCATCCATTCCTACTACAGCAGTTTAGCATTTTTTGTTTGTATCTTTGCATTTTTGTGTTTCCATTTTTAAATGGTCATTTTCCATCCTTTCAGACTGGGACATGTAAATGATCTCCTTCCTGATTGACTGTCCTGTATTGTGCTATATTTAAAAAAATTAAGGAGATGGGACTGCTTAGACTGACTGGGTGGAGCTAAACTGCTATAGGCTGAATAGGCAGATATGTGTTACAGTTTTTTGACATCACACGTTTAAGATTTTCTACTGTACAATTTAGAACTTTACTCGTGTTTACATACATACGGCTGTAATATTACAGTGCAAAGCAAAAGTGTGATGTTTATTGTAGAGATGGATAATATCACATGCATTCTGTTCGTTATACCATCTAATACAGTTACAGTGTCTGACCACTAGAGGTCTCACAGCAGAACAGTACGAGTCTCCCTCACAGCCACACTCTGTAACCTCTGCAGTAGCCTCACAGCTTCTTCTTCTGTTCTCAAATAAAAACTGGACTCTTATATTATATTTTATCTAGAAAAGTGCAAATCATTTTACACTCTTTATGATTCAGAAATAATAAATCAGTGTTGATTTATCTGGCGAAGTTATAGCGGGACGTTTAGTGTGTAAGTGTCCTGAGAATAAAATAATAATAAATAAAAGAATAAGTCTGGTACATAAAGAGTTAACGCCGTGTTAGTCCTTTTACTGCTGTTGGTTATTTCAGGATCCTTCATTACTTTAAGATGTTAAAGATGACTCAGACCAGCCGATCAATGAAATGACATCAACCTTGTACAGGACACATATTACAGCAGCCTGGCCCACACACTGCAGCCACTAATGACATCACGGACCACAATTCATTTAGCTCTACATTAGCCAGAGTGCCTCAGCGGCAGGTCTACAGAGATATAAATCACACACAATGACTGTCCTTATCCCACAATACTGATACAGCAGCGTCTAAGAGCTTTTATCAAATCAAACCTTCAAAAGGTCCTTCAGGCAGAATTCCAGTACTTTTATAAACCTGACTTCTCTTTACCTTTAAACACTCTGCTCAAATGTTCTCAGGATTCCTTCATTAAATCTGAGACAAAAATAGTGCAAATGAACTGATATTTTTGTTTGTATAAATGAGTTGACAATCAGCAGTGACTAAGAACAAGTTTAAAACTGTAAATGTTCTGTTGTAGCTTCAACATCTTAAACATCTTAAACACTTTCTTTTATTTGTGAATTAGGTTAATTATATAATGTAAAAAAAATACACACTCAAAGCAGAAAACATTGGGACAGTCTGAAAACAAATAAAACAGAGTTTATGACTTTAATTTGATTGCAGACATTATGAACTCTACATATATCATGTTTTGTCTGATCAGCTTCACTTCATGTGTTAATAATGCAGGAATAGATGTTTATAAAAGATTGTCCATTAGAGAGCAGAAGGAGCTGTGAGGCTACTGTGGAGGTTACAGAGTGTGGCTGAGTGATGCTGGGACTGTGCTGTAGGTTAGATTAAGGCCTCAGTCTCACACTGCTGGTCTCAGGTGATCAGTGAGCTGTAGTGACAACAGTTACTTACATATGGTGTGTGGTGATGATTAAAGATGTGACTTTAAAGGTCTGTTTACTGTGTGTGTGTGTGTGTGTATACACAGCTGAAGGTAAAGAAGAGATTGTTAAGGTGACGTTTGCGGAGCTGAGGCGAGACGTGGCTCTGTTTGCTGCGGCGATGAGGAAGATGGGAATTAAAACGGGAGACCGCGTTGTTGGTAAGTGATCAGAACTGTGAGAGTAAAACGTTCTGCACAGGTATTCTGTAAACGTAAAAAACATCTCTGTGGATGCTGAACCGATCCACCTGTCGTTCACCCGCTCCCTCTTACCTTCACTCCTGAACAAGACCCCGAGATACTTAAACTTCCCAACTTGGAGAAAGCACTCCACCTTTTCCCGGCTGAGTACCATGGTCTCAGATTTGGAGGTGCTGATTCTCATCCCAGCCGCTTCACACTCAGCTGCAAACTTGTCCAGTGAGAGCTGGGGTCTTGATTTCATAAAGGGGCAGGACCACATCATCTGCAAGAAGCAGATATGGAATCCTGAGGTCACCAAACTGGACACCTTCTAAAACTTGGCTACGCCGGGAAATGCTGTCCATAAAAATGATGAACAGACAAAGGGCAGCCCTGGCGGAATCCAACCTCAACTGGAAACCAGTCTGACTATAATAACCTTCACATCTTACAGGCCATCTCTCACTTAGGTGCGGCCTGTGTAATTCAGACTGATTGTAAAGATCTTAAAGGTGCGGCCTGTGTAATTCAGACTGACTGTAAAGATCTTAAAGGTGCGGTCTGTGTAATTCAGACTGATTGTAAAGATCTTAAAGGTGCGGCCTGTGTAATTCAGACTAACTGTAAAGATCTTAAAGGTGCAGCCTGTGTAATTCAGACTGATTGTAAAGATCTTAAAGGTGCGGCCTGTGTAAT
>BRDA01005049.1:21085-31743 GCA_036984385.1 Crenuchus spilurus
GTTGGTTTCACAGAAGTGTGGTTGACTTGGAGTTACATTGTGTTGTTTAAGTGTTCCCTTTATTTTTTGAGCAGTGTATATATATATATATATATATATTTATTTGAATATTTTTCTTTTGAACTTTTAGAAAAGTTAAGAGTGAGCCACGGCAGTGACGAGGCTGAACACAGCTGCCAGCTTACCTCTTTGCCTCCGATTCAGTACAACACAACAACAGCACTGACTGGTCCAACAGACACAGCTAATTTTATTAATGAACTAAAATAAATAAGATAAATGCACTGGTCACATGACCTGACCTCAGCTAAACTGCTGCTTGTTTTAGTTGTAAGTTTATGGCCGATTGCTACACACGATCATTTTAGGGTCAGTCAGGACCCCTCACACACACATCTGACCTGTCAGCTATGCAGAGACTAACACACACACACGCACACACACACACACATACACACACACACACACACACACTGGCAGTCAGTTCAGGTCAGTAGAGGTCAGTAGTTTTGTGTAAGTTAAGTGAAAACAGCTGCATTGTTAAAACTCATTCAGTTCTACTTCAGCTCAAATAAACACACACAACACTGCCACCCTGTGGACACAGCAAGGAACTGCAGCTCAGTAACTCGCTCAGACACAGTACTGCATGTGTTATTCAGGACTTTTAATCATGTTTCTAAACTTTGGAGCTATTATTACATTTTTAATATTAAATGTCATTGTTATTGTTTATGTTTATTATTGATGTTTATATTTACAGTGTGTTTCGTCTTTGTGTTTCTCTCTCTCTCTCTCTCTCAGGGCGTGTTAGACAGGATCTCTCAGATCCATCCCAAGTTAATTTTTTCGGTGGCTGCGGTGATTTATAATGGAAAGCAGCACGACCACATGGACAAATTACAGCGTGTGGTCAAAGGTACTAAGAGTGCATCTCCATACAGTACAGAGAAATGTTATTTGTTCATAATAGAATGTTCAGTTTTCAGTCTTTTAGTTTTAATGTAGATCAGTGTGACTTACAGCTCAGATGATGATGTGATGGTGAGTTTGAGTAAATGACTATAAACAGTATAAATACTGTGTATCTCTCAGAGCCACAACTGTCACACTCCTCATATCAACACTCCTGAACCAGAGACAACATCAGAAGTGTCTTACCTGGACTGAGCAGAGCCAGAACTGGACTGTTACTCAGTACAAAGTCCTTCTTTTATATTTCATTTATAAGTCAGCTCTTAGAGTCTGACAGACACAATCTGAGGTGTCTGAAGTCCAGTGTACAGTTTCTGTGATGGTTTGAGCTGCTGGTGTTGGTCCACTGTGTTTAGTCCAAAGTCAACACCTACCAGGAGATTTTAGGCACTTCATGTCTCTCTCTCTCTCTCTCTCTCTCTCTCTCTCTCTCTCTCTCTCTCTCTCTCTCTCTCTCTCTCTCTCTCTGTCTCTCTCTCTCTGTCTCTCTCTCTCTCTCTCTCTCTCTCTCTCTGTCTCTCTCTCTCTCTCTCTCTCTCTCTGTCTCTCTCAGGCCTTCCTGATCTGAAGAAGGTCGTGGTCATTCCTTATGTTCGTTCCAGACAGGAGACAGACCTCTCTAAGATCCCTAACAGGTGAGGTTGTTGAGCTGGTTTTCTCTCACACTGTTCAGACATCAGTGTGTAATAAAGACCCTAACAGGACTGGACCAGGTTAATGTAATTAGCATTGTGTAGTGAGCGTATACTTAGATCATGATGAGAAACACACACATTGTGTTTTTCATCTCAAAGTCATCACTGCTGTTTTTGTATCCAAAGCTAATAATAAACATCAGCAAGCAGATGAAGCTTTCACACAGAAAAGTAATGTACAGATGTTGCACAACATCTGCAGCTCAGATGTAATTATGTTTGAAAGCAAACCAGCCATAATGAGCCCAAACGAGCCCAGAACGGATCCTGGTTGTGGACTCAAGTATTCAGGACAAATGTGAAAACTCCCAAAGACCTTGTGAAATGTGGAAACCTTAAATCCACAGGCAGACCACTTTCATGTACAATAGCTGCTAAAGTATCCTAGATGGTTGCTATGGTGTTGGTAGGGTGTTGCTATGTTAGGCTGTAGGACATGGTCAGACTTAGTGAATAAAAGCTCAGACAGACACTTCAGACAGCAGCAGGGCTGGCAGAAGACTGATCTTCTGTCAGATTCCTCATCAGCACTGAAATTGACTCTACATCAGCACTTCCTGCTCCAAGATGGCCGACACAGCATTCAGCTACACAAGTGTTTGTTACTGTTTATAGTTCACAGTAAGTCTGACTGTGTCCTAAACCACATCCACTAGTCTGTCACACCTTCACTAACATCTGCATCCACTCTGAGTGGGTTTGATGTAGTTCACAGAAACGTCTGGCTAGGTGACTAGCATGGAGAGCATTGACAGCTTTCAGACTGTGAGGGGTTCTGCTCCTGCTACTGACCTTATATGTGTTTTTTCTATCTCTCTCTCTCTCTCTCTCTCTCTCTCTCTCTCTCTCAGTGTGTTTTTGGAGGAGTTTTTGGCTCTGGGTAAAGAAGGTGAACAGGATCCTCAGTTGGAGTTTGAACAGCTCCCGTTTTCTCACCCACTCTTCATCATGTACTCGTCTGGGACCACTGGAGCCCCCAAGTGTATGGTGCATTCTGCAGGGGTGAGTGAGTGAGTGTGTGTGTGAGGTGTTGTCTAGCACCTTGTGTTTTCATTTGTAGTGTCTGAAACAGTAGAAAGTTTAAAGTAATAGTTTGGTTGGCCCCCTAAAATTGCTTCACCTTGTCAGTTAGCTACTAACTCAGACTGTGCTTAGATGATTGATAGGATCAGACATTACTAATTATGAGGTTTCTGATACTGTCTGATTTACTGTATCTATAAACATGGACATTTGAAGACATTTAAAGAGCCCAGTCGTACTTCAGATGTCCTCTAGGTGGCAGTAACAGTCCACTAATAACACTGCAGAGACTGACCCACACCGAGCTATACATACACATCTGACCTGCTTACATAGAGGAACATATACATATATATATAATAAATATGAGCTGTATTATTATGACATATACACACTTACATACAGTGACGAAAATAAGTATTTGATATGCTGCCAATTTTGCAAGTTTTCCCACCTACAGATAATGGAGAGCTCTGTAATTTTTATCATAGGTACACTTTAACTGTGAGAGACAGAATCCAAATAATCCAGAAAATCACATATGTATGATTTTCAAATCATTAATTTGCATTTTATTGCACGAAATAAGTATTTGATCATCTACTAAACAGCAAGAGCTTCAACCCCCATGTTTCACGGTTGGGACAGTGTTCTTGGGGTACTCATCCTTCTTCCTCCAAACACAGCGAGTGGAGTTGATACCAAAAAGCTCTATTTTGCTGTCATTTGACTGCATGACTTTCTCCAGGATCATCGATATGATCATTTACAAACTTCAAATGGGCCTGAACTCGTGCTGGCTTTAGTAGGGGGACCTTAAGTGCACTGCAGGATTTTATACCATGACGGTGTAGTGAGTTACTATTGGTCCTCTTTGAGACTGTGGTCCCAGTGCTCTTCAGGTCATTGATCAAGTCCTCCCGTGTAGCTCTGGGCTGATTTCTGATCTTTCCCAGAATCCTTCTTACCCCAGAGGCGAGATCTTGCATGGAGCCCTTGACCAAGGAAGATTGACAGTCATCTTATGTTTCTTCTGTTTTTCTAATAATTGCACCAACAGTTGTCACCTTTTCACCAAGCTGCTTGCCTATTGTCTTGTGGCCCATCCCAGCCTTGTAGAGGTCTACAATTTTGTCCCTGGTGTCCTTGGAGTGGGATTGATTGAGTGTGTGTACAGGTGTCTTTTATACAGGTAACGAGTTCAAACAGGTGCAGTTAATACAAGTAATGAGTGCAGAATAAGAGGGCTTCTTAAAGAAGAACTAACAGGTCTGTGAAAGTCAGAATTTTTGCTGGTTGGTAGGTGATCAAATATTTATTTCATGCAATAAAATGCAATTTAATAATTTAAAAATCAGACATATGTGATTTTCTAGGTTTTTTTTTAGATTCTGTCTCTCACAGTTGAAGTGTACCTATGATAAAAATGACAGACCTCTCCATTCTTTGTAGGTGGGAAAACGTGCAAAATCGGCAGCGTATCAAATACTGATCTTCCTCACTGTATATATAATACATATGAGCCGTATTCTTATTTATTATTGTTGTTAGTACATATATGCATACATATATTGAAGTGATATGACTGCATGTCCTGATGAGGTCTACAAACCATGTGTTTTTTTTGTTTTGTGTGTGTGTGTGTGTGTGTCTCTGTGTGTGCGTGCGCGCGCTCAACAGTTTTGTGTAATTTTTCGCAGCTTTGTCTGTCGGCTTTAGCAGCATTTGTGTCTAATATGTCTCTCGCCAGCTGGATAATTAGAACGCTATATGTGTATGAACACGCACGCACACACACACACACACACACACACGCACACACACACACACACACACACACACACACACACTATTGGGCTGTATCTTTCACACTCTGTGGGTAATTAAGGTTGTGTGTATGAAAACAGTGGCAGGCTAAGGCTCTTAGAGGGCGGATAATTACAGGCCGGGCTGAGCCGAGTGTGTGAGTGTGTGTGTTGGTTGCAGCACTGTCACAGTGAGGAGTGTGATGATGAAGGCTAGCGTGTCCCCGATCCACTCAGAGTGACTTCAGAGGAGTAATTAGGGACGGCTGAGGCCGGACCTTTTGCTTGTATGACTGTAAAAGAGAGAATAAGGAGGCTGTGAGTGTGCAGTTCATTAGTAATCAGACTCGCAGCTCTGTTTGTTATTTTGCTTTTGAACTTTCAACACTGTATTGATCCAATGAGTCAATGACTATGAAGCTAAAGTGTGAGTTAAAGTGCACAATATGAGCTTTAATTTCACACTTGGACTGTCCGCCCACAAGCTCACAGCTCACATGTCTGATCTCCTGCTAAAGAAACTCAGCTCAGGCTCCTACTGTGGAGGGCGAGGTGGTCACAGAGCATCAGATCATCATGTCTGTGGTTTTATACAGCTTACAGATGCAGGAAAGGGTTAAATCTGCAGCACTGACCCGAAGAGTCATTTACAGACATCATTACTGTGTTCCTGTCCATGTTCCTCAGTTTTAAACAGCAGATCACAGGCAGATGTTATCCAGCTCTGTATCCACTAAATATTACACTTACACTTACAATAATACAGTTGGGCTAGATCCAGTTGCCAGAAACTATGTAGTTGATGCTCTTTTTCTTAAAAAGGTTCTGGGCCCTCAGTCATGATGGTATGTGGGTTGGTCCTGTGTGCTGGATAAGGCCCAGGTTTGGCGCGTATCAGCAGTGCTAGCTGAGAGAGAATTAAACTTGAGAGGTGAGGGGGATGGCGGGGACGGGGGGTTTAAGCAGTGCTGGGCACTAGAGCGGAGGTTATAGCTGTAATGTGCTTTAACTCTGTATTTGGAGGTTCTAACTCCACGTTCTGCCTGTGCTTGAGAAACAGACTCAGCGGTGATCCTTTAAATCTGTGTTTTATGTGACAGGTTATAGGTTTGTGCTCTCAGACGTGTCTGTGGGGCTTTTAGTGTTTTAGGAAGTCCGGTGGAGCTGCAGTGTTATTGTAAAATCCCTGATTTAAATAAACTCCTACAGGCTTAAGTGTTCTGCGTCTCTGCTTTGAGCTCTGTTGGAGCTAAACAGTGAGTCATGCTTAGCTTTGGTTCTGCGGAGAAACTTCTAATCTTCTGCAACCAGCGACAAACTTCATTTAACAGCTAAAATATTAAAGCGATGGTCTGGTGAATCTAATGTTCACCGACCCCGCCCCCCTCTCAAGCATAGATTGTCAACCAAGAAGTGCCTGCCCCCTAAGATTCTTTAGTTTTACACTGGAGCTAGGATGCTAAGGTAGCAAGTAATGGAAACGTATGTACACCAGTTAGCATAATGTAATGCCTAAATGATCCCATATTTTAGTCACATTGTGTCATTCTGTTAAAATAGCAAATGACCTCTAACATTTGTATAACAACCTGCTGATATAATCTGTGTCATATTACAGGAGTTCTGATATAAGTTATTGTCTTATATTGTGATACTGTAAGTATGGTGATCATATTGAGACAAGATCATGTAGATCACATACTGATTTAGCTCATTTCCTAAAGGAAGTGCAAAATGGTTGCACGGCTAAAGTGGTTCCAACTTCCAGGCAGTTGCTAGACTCTTATTTGATTGCTAAGTGGCAACTATGTGGTTGTTAAGGGGTTGCTAGGGTGTTGGCTGAGTAATTGCTAGAGTGTTGCTAGGCCGTTGCTAAGTTGCTGCTAGGCCGTTGCTAAGTTGCTGCTAGGCCGTTGCTAAGTTGCTGCTAGGCCGTTGCTAAGTGGCTGCTAGGCCGTTGCTAAGTGGCTGCTAGGCCGTTGCTAAGTGGCTGCTAGGCCGTTGCTAAGTGGCTGCTAGGCCGTTGCTATGTGGTTGCTAGGCCGTTGCTACGTGGTTGCTAGGCTGTTGCTAAGTATTGCTCTGTGTAACGGTGTGTCAGTCGTACAGTAGTATAATCCTCACATTTCTTTTTCTCCTCTCTCCCCCCCCCCCTCCTCTCTGCAGGGTACTCTCATCCAGCACCTTAAAGAACACGTTCTTCACGGCAACATGACCAGCAATGATGTCATCATCTACTACACTACAGTACGCCTACACTCACATACATTCACAACACGTCAAAACGGACACAACAGACCTCATGTGATCTCTGTCCTATGAACAGACGTGTGTCCAAAATGATAATTTTACAGGAGACACAAGCTCTCTTTAATGTAAAGAGGATTTTTGGAGCATTTCTGTCAGTCCATTTACCATCATGACATGTTCATACACTGTAAATGTGTCTTCTCTGCTGTAATGATACAGAAAATGACAAATTTGGGGAATTAATTAAGATATACGGTTTTCGTAGGACAGTACCAACCTATAACACGTATAGCTCCGCCTCCTCTTAGTCCCACCCCCAAAGACTAGCTATTGAATCACTGTGAGGCTAAAATGATCATAATCATAACTCTGATATTAACCTGTGCTGCATAGCTCACTGTCTGCTGCTGTCTGAGCTGAGCTCAGGACCATCACCAGCCTGAGCTAATCACACATCTGGTTCTAGACGTCACAGCATGAAAACAAAGTCACCTTCATCATCACCGGCAACTTCTGTCCAAAGTCCCGTCTCTAAACTCTACACTAGTGTTAGTCTGTTGTTAATAGACCAAATATAAACAGTGATCTGATCATTTACATCTGATATAAAAAGTCATATTTACACCTGCCTGCCAATACTGCCCCCAAGTGGGCACAAACAGATGCTCCCAGCTGTTTTTTGTTGTAAGTAGTTGTATATCAGCCTCATTTGTGTGTTTATAATTATTTTTAAATTTGATTTGATGTGTTTTTGGTTCAGTATGTTGACACAGTGTCACAAGATCAGGTCATATAGGTGATTGATACTAAACTGTCATGAGAAACATGTTTAATGTAGATATAAAGACAGAATCAAAAGTCTCTCTTTCTCTCCTCTCTTTCTCTCCTCTCTCTCTCTCTGTCTCTGTTTCTCTCTGTCTCTCTCTGTCTCTCTCTGTCTCTGTCTCTGTCTCTCTCTAGACTGGGTGGATGATGTGGAACTGGTTGATCTCCTCACTAGCTGTAGGGGCAACTGTGGTTCTGTATGATGGTTCTCCTCTGGTTCCGACTCCAAACGTTCTGTGGGACTTGGTGGATCGGCTGGGGTAAGTCTGTGTGTTTGTGTGTGTGTGTGTGTGTGTGTGTGTGTGTGTGTGTGTGTGTGTGTGTGTGTGTGTGTGTATATATATGAGAGAGAGAGAGAGATGAAGTCGTCACTGTGGCCTTGATGATGTCATCAGTGTATAATTGGCAGACAGTGTGACAGCACCTATCATTCTGACCTTTACTTGAGTGACATGTTGCCACGGAAACGTGGAGAAAACGAGTTGTGATTGGTCAGCAGAGGTTTGGCCTTCAGTTATTATAGTGATCTGATACTGAGCAGAAACACAGTAATTATTACATACAGTAATATATAATATGTATGAGTCATATTATTACATATACACACTCACACATATATAATACAGGGGTTAGACAATGAAACTGAAACACCTGGTTTTAGACCACAATAATTGATTAGTATGGTGTAGGGCCTCCTTTTGTGGCCAATACAGCGTCAGTTCGTCTTGGGAATGACATATACAAGTCCTGCACAGTGGTCAGAGGGATTTTAAGCCATTCTTCTTGCAGGAAAGTGGTCAGGTCACTATGTGATGCTGGTGGAGGAAACCGTTTCCTGACTCGGTCCTCCAAAACACCCCAAAGTGGCTCAATAATATTTAGACACAAAGACTTGCTGTCTTGGTCACAGATGTGCCAGCAAGATGTGCACCAATAATTTGTCCTCTTTTGAACTCTGGTATGTCACCATAATGTTGTGTGCATTGCAATATACTATATAAATATGAGCCGTATTATTATTACATATACACACATATATATATAATACATATGAGTCATATTATTATTATTACATATACACACTTACATATATATAATACATATGAGCTGTATTATTATTATTACATATACACACTTACATATATATATATATAATACATATGAGTCCTATTATTATTACACATACACACTTACATATATATAATACATATGAGCTGTATTATTATTACATATACACACTTACATATATATAATACATATGAGTCATATTATTACTACATATACACACTTACATATATATAATACATATGAGCCGTATTATTATTATTACATATACACACTTACATATATATAATACATATGAGCCGTATTATTATTACATATACACACTTACATATATATAATACATATGAGTCATATTATTACTACATGTACAAACTTACATATATATATATAATACATATGAGCCGTATTATTATTACATATACACACTTACATATATATAATACATATGAGCCGTATTATTATTACATATACACACTTACATATATATAATACATATGAGCTGTATTATTATTACATATAAACATTAACATATATATAATACATATGAGTCCTATTATTATTATTATTATTATTATTATTATTATTACACACACACACACACACATTAGTTATATTATTATGATGCCCCACTGGTTGAGACCTTGGACAATACAAGTTCTAACAGAAATCATTCAGACAGTGTTTCTAGTAAAGTGGCCGCTGAGTGTGTGTTGCAGCATGAATAAAACATGGCTGCTCCCCCGTTTCCTCCTGTTTAAAGCGATTCTCTGAGTGCCTGCGGATCAGGACCCTTTGATCCTGGCAGATTCATCGGGCCGGACGCTTTAAAGTGGGTCGATATTTAATCGGCTGGACACTGCCGGGCCCATGCAAATGCAGAGCGTGAAGCCGCTGCAGGAGAGCGTGTTTGGGAGCGGGACGCTGCCGCTCGTCTTTGTGCTGGATTATTATAGGTTGAGGAAATTGGTTGTGTGTTTTTCTCTTCTTTTCTTCAGCTTTTAATGGAGTAGAGAGAGTGGAGGTGAATCTGAATGTTTTTAAAGGCAAGACAGATCGATATAAACACAATGCTCCTGCACCGGCCACTATACACGACTGTTTCTCTTCCAGACTTTTTCTATTATTTAAATGGAATCATTTTATTAACTCCAGTCCAGTTTCAGCTGCTTTCTTTACTGGGTCCATTACAGCTGCTTAGCTTTCATTTCTCTGCTTTGGTTTATTTACACTGACTGGTCTCTTCATACCATGTATCTACACTCAGTGTTCATTTGAGCTCCCTTGACCATACAGGAGCACTTTATACAGCCTATAGTTCCTCTGTATACTTTGTTCTTCAATTATCAGGACCCCCACAGAGCAGGTGGATAATTTTCATTGATACTGATGTGATGGTGGTGTGTTAGTGTGTGTCAGAGCTGCTGATGTTTTTATACACCTCAGTGTCACTGCTGGAGAGAAAATAGTGCACCAACTTGCCAACTGTGTCAGGACTAGAGGACCAACAGAAACTGTGCTGAGCTACTGTTTCGGACTTTACATCTACAAGGACCAACAAGTTGACGCTAAGACACTGACACTATGAAACTAAAATTTGTTCTACAGCAGTTACACTGATAAGTCTGCCTGTAGAGTGGTGGATATGACACTAGAGGGAACTCTGACTTTGTTCTACTGCAGCTACACTGAAAAGACTGCCTACAGAGTGGTAATACTGACACTAGGGGGAGCTCTAACATTGTTCTAAAGCAGCTACGTTGATAAGGCTGCCTGTAGAGTGGTGACACTGACACTAGGGGGGGCTCTAACATTGGTCTACAGCAGCTACAGTGATGACACTGCCTGTAGAGGGGTGACACTGACACTAGGGGGAGCTCTAACATTGTTCTAAAGCAGCTACATTGATAAGGCTGCCTGTAGAGTGGTGACACTAACACTAGAGGGAGATGTCCGTCGGAATAGTTACATCGACGAAATCTTGTTACAATCTCGAGGGGGATCACAGTCACAGTGGGGAGAT
>BRDA01005050.1:0-11463 GCA_036984385.1 Crenuchus spilurus
AAAGTTCATTCCCTCAGTTGATATTATCAATATATTTGAAATATGAATGAATACATAATTAATTTGAGGGCCCAATTCATTCAAAATAAAAACAACCAAAAAAAAATTAATTCAGGATTTTTATGGGCCCCTCTCCCTACTCGGGCCCTGGGTAGTCAGGTCCACTTTTCCCCCCACTTCCACGCCCATGCATACAGTACATACATACTTACACACAGTGTTGTATGCAGAAATATATATATTTTTGAAAATTCATGCACCACTCTATTAAGTTTGTTGAACTGTTTTTTTTTTATCTACAGTATATAGACGTTTATATGTTGACTGCATACAATAATTCAGTAACTCCACGAAATAATGTAAATGCTTGTGCTGATTAGTATTGTATTATTCCAAATAAAAAATCTTTCCTCATCCCTCATTCTCAGGACATTTTTCTGAAATCAAAGCACATATTAAATGTGCTGATGATGCATTTTGTTATTATTTAGGCAGAAATATAAAAAAATCTAAAGGGTTCACAAACTTTCAAACACCACTGTACATACATGCTTAAATACACACACACACACACACACACACACACACACACACACACACACACACACACACACACATACTGTACATATGTTAATATGTAAAATTAATGTAATGTCCAAGAGCGCCCCCTCTGGTATAGCTCTGTATTGTTCATTTCATAGTTGGATGTGCTTCGGTAGGAAAACCGTTAGATGGCGCTGTACTGTAGATAATGAAGAGAATAAGCAGTTTCGCTGTATAAGTTTCATGGGAGAGTGAAACTTTTATGTCCTGACGAAAAAACACAGAACTCTAAAGTACTGAAGTATTTCAGTCAGAGAACCTTTAGGAAAGATTCATTTACATTAACTATGATGCACAAAATTAACATTGATTAAAATATGATTCCCTTTAACAAATATTATAAACACTAATCAAAAAGGTTGAAGCTGTGTTTTAAACAGGCTAATCTACACTTTACTAATATATACAGCTATTTACTAAACTAATGTTTAAACCTGTATGTGTATATCTGACTGTTAGTGTAGTTATACACTTTGTTTGTATTACTTCTTTATTGCTAATTGCTAAACATTTGCTATAATTGGTAGACCTAAGTTGACCTACCTCCTCCTAACCTATTGTTTGCACTTTAAAACTATAATCTGACCTTGTTCCATTTGCTGTGTATGCACATACTTTGCATTTACTAGCTATACTGTCCTTGAATTGTGTGTATTGGATTTATTGGGATTATTGTATTGTAGTATTGTTTTATTGTCACTGCACCAGGGAGGTAGCCTGATAGTGTTTTATTATACTGTACAACCCTCAACTGACGCAATGACAATAAAGTTTAATTGAATCAAATACAAGGATCTTAATGAGATAATCAAATATCTCATATATATGACACTGCATATACACAAACTCTATCATTATAGGATTAATGGATGCTGAATGATATTAATATGTGTTAAACTGGCTTTACAGGTTCACTGTCATTATCAGCTCTCGTACTTAAAGACCTAAAGATGTTGTATAAGGCTGCTGTGCACTGAGGGATATCAGAAATCAACCACTCATGCATTATTGATGTTGTTTTGGCCCTGCAGTGAAAAGTGAGCAATCCTGTCTATTTTTTAATCCTCTCATATCACATGATAGGAGCTAAATCCTAGCTTACTGTACATTCCAGCTCAGTGATTCTCAGGTCAGCTGATTTGTTTTGTAAATTGGGGATTGCTATATTGAGATGCCCTTACGCTGACCACTATTAAATATGCAATACTGAGCAATCCTTAATGTTTGGTGACAGGGAATGGTAGTCAATTAGTGTCCACTACTTGCACTACAATGCCTTTGAAGCAAATGACATCAATCTGCCTGCACCCTCGTTGTGGCATATCCAAACAGTGTATCACGTGGCTCTGATTTCACTCAAGTTCTGGTGTAACTTCAGCCCTCAAGTGATCTCTTTGACGAGGGTTAAAAAGGCTGTAACCGTACCGTGCTTTTGGGACTACAGGTGTTTCTTAAGAGGCAAACTAAGAGGTGCATGTGTACAAAGTATAAAGGTGGTGAGAGAATTTCGGCCTTAAAAGGATGCATGTGAATAAAGGAGACATCAACTAGTCTTTTAGTTTATATTTATTCGACAACTGTGCGGCAATAATTTAGAACAGCAACAGTGTAAAGCATTAACGAAATGTGCAACAGTTGCTCAGTTTAATCCTTTATAAAATCCATAGATTTCTTCTACAACATGAACATTGGACATTTAGCATATTCACAACCTATTTACATGACACATGCCACTGCTTAGGCAAAAAGACAGTTGAGGCAAAGAAGCTAAACAGGGTCTACAAAATGTATTCAATGCAAAAGTAAATGGAAATTTTTACCATTGTCATCCTACCAAAATTTAAAGGAACAATACCGTTAAAGCCCAACAAGAAAGTTACTTGTTATAGTGTCTAGCATTGATCTTGTATTAAATCAATAGCTCTCTTCTTACATTCCTCCAGTCCCAAGGTCGTCTGCATTCTTACGTGTGCACGTGCAGGGCAACATGCACTACACATGTTACACAACACGTAAAGTCCCAATCAGCAACTGCAGCGTCAATGGCACTGCCACCACAGGTGCAGCTCTGAAATGAGTAACAGAGTGCACTGTATGTTTAGCCATGTTTCTTCTTATTGAAGAGCTTTTGTTGCTTCAACATCAATCAGTTGTAACATTTGCTGACTGGGGCTTTAGTTAATGTAACTACACCGTATTTGTGGATAATGGCTGTAGTAAATAAGGCAAAAAAAAAAAATACATTAGTCGCTTTAATTGCTTAGCCAGACAACTACTAAAATCATACGGTTTTCAACAATGACTTGCAAAAGCATTTACCATCTGACTCTAAATGACCAAGTCAGCTTTCAAGGGAATTCTATTAACATGTGTAGCTATTATGCTGTAATATTTATACATTTATCCAAGATACATTTAGTCCAAGACCTGCTGTTCAGTCAGGATTTCTTTAAGAAAATATATATTACAGTTGGAATACAAAGGGCAATGGATTAGAAACAATGTGTGCGGAGTGTGTTGAAGGAACAGAGAAGGCATGAACAAGTGCACTTTACCTCGCGGATTAAAGATCTATTTTTATCAGGATATTTACAAGCTTCATCTCTACCAAAAAACACAGATTACATTCAATAGCAAAGTTCCATAAGGTGCTAACATTATCTCGAATGCTTTTGCTGGAGATGCTTCTCTCCACAAGTCCCATCAACAGGGCCACAAGAACCACTCATCCAGACACATGTTAAGTCCTAGACTAAATAGGATTTCCAGTAAAGAACCCACCCAGATGGTGTATTTTAGTCCAACACTATAAGCTTAATCTGTGTCTAGAAAATTGGCCTGAAGTTCAATTCTCAAAGATTGTGAAACATCCTCAAATCACAAGCACTCTTCAGACAGTGCTTCAGAGTGACAAGCCCACTTTAAGTCTTTAATATTCAAAGTGCATTTTCACTTCAACTTACGTTTGAATGAGCTTATGAGGGGGAGAGAGCGGGGGCTGTCGTAACAGTAAGTCAGGGGATTGTTACTCACAGGGGGGTTTTCTGATTAAAAACGGAGACCACTCCCATCCTATCTGAGGTCACTGCACTGCTCCTACCAGAGGAGCATCACTAGGAATGAACAGACCCTAAATGCTAAAAGTATGTTGAGGTATTTAAGTAACTCTTTTCAAGCACTGAAGACTAAAACATGAAACAGAACCTCAAAATCAATGGCAAATCCAGTAGTTCTACCAAAAATAAAAGTTCCTCTACCACAAGACGCTTGATGCTTCCAATTGCTTGAGGTCACTAACATACTGTACATCCAAGAGGCCAATGTTTCCAAATCCTTGATAAGAGGTGCAGTAGGTTGTAAAGTATTAACAAGTATTGCACTAGACTAAGTTTCCTTGCAAAAAAAGAAAAGATTTTCAGTTGAACATATTTTTTTTCCACTAAAGACCATTGATTAAAAATGGCAATAACGACAGACATGTAGGCTCTTGTTGTCAATCAGTGTCGATTTCCATTCAAAATAGCTCAAGGTTTGAGTGCAGAAGGCACTAGGTTGTTACAACGTCCCCCATTCATTCTCCCCACAGAAGATAAAGACCAATTGGACGGTGAAACCCTGTTCTGCAAAAAGCTTCCAACTCAAAGGAAGTAATCAAACTAACACAATTTCCACTTCAAATCTAGTCGACCAGCCCAGACATGGTTGGTGTCCAAAGTGTACTTTAGGTCTGCAATGGATATAAGGCTATATAGCTAACTGAAAAGTAATGGAGGTCTATGTCATCCCAAATCCTTTTGGGTGACAAGGAGTTATTAATTCTATGACTGAACTTCTATCACTAAGTAAGCTAAGTTTGGACACTACAGTAATCTTGGCTGATCAGACTTATTTGAGGTAGTGGGGAAATGTGTGTAAAATATATTTTGTCCAAACTACTCTATAAAGAAGAAGAAGAAGAAGAAGAAGAAGAAGAAGAAGAAGAAAAGAAGAAGAAAAGAAGAAGAAAAGAAGAAGAAGAAGGTAACAAATGAAAGTACAGCTTTCTTCAGGAAACTCCATAGAAACAACGCTACAGAACACTCAACGACCATTAAAAATAAGGGACAGATAAACAGGCTATGCGATTTTACAAGCCGAAACGAGGGGAATGTGACATTCAGTCTATGCGCCCTCGTTTTCCTTTCTTTGGCTCTGCTCTCCAGTGTTGTCCAGCATGTCTGAGCCGTGCTCCTGGTCTGAAGGGGAGGCAGCCTCGTCTTGGCTCTCCAGCTCCGGAGTTGGAGAATCTTCATCATTGGACGGGGATTCGAAGCTCTTGGAGTTGAAGGCGGCCGCTGCGGAGGGCAGACCCGGGTACAGCCAGGGGAACGGTGCGGCCAGCGGGTAGACCAGCTTCTCTACGTGACTCTTGTCCAGAAAGGGCACGTATGAGGCCGCGGCGGACGGGTTGATGAAGTAAAACGGCATGCAGAACGGAGCCTGCTGTCCCACACCTGCCATTCCCGCCATCAGCGAGTTCATAAAAGCCATTTCCGGCCTGTTAGCTGAGTCCGTGCCCGTGGCGCCTCCTGCCGGCCAGCTCATTTTGGGCTTTTTAGCCGGCCGCTGCTCGTCTCCGCTGAACTCCTGCTTGATTTTAAGTCCCTTTACAGCTCCGGCGTCAGACGCTCTGTCCGACCTGCTGTCGCTCTTGTCCGCCTCGCCGCCGTAGCCGCTGTCGGTGTCCGTGTCATTCTCGTTGAGCTCCGGGTGCTGAGTCCTCTGAATGACCGGCACGCAGTTGGCCTGGCTGTCTTTCAGGTGTCCCTCGCGCTCCCGCTCCGGAGCGTCGCCGCTGCTCAGCGGGGACTGCAGGAGCTGCGCGGACACTTTGTGCAGGTGATCCACGAGCTGAGAGCAGCGCTGCTCGCGGTTAGTCCACTTCTCCACCTTACTGAGGTACTGCACCACCTCCCTGACACACGCCTGGAAACCCGAGTGGAAAGCGTCCAGGTCAGCCTGGAGAGAGGACTTCAGAGAGCGATCACCTGAGAGAGAGAGAGAGAGAGAGAGAGAGAGAGAGAGAGAGAGAGAGAGAGAGAGAGAGAGAGAGAGTCACACTATAATGTAACAGCACACTCTGTAAACAAAACTCTGAATCAACTCTGATGTAACTTTTAGTGTTCTTTTAAGTCCAACTGAAGTAATCCTGGTCTAAGATAAGTCTAGTCTCAGTCTGCAATGCTAGCAGTGTTTCACCAATGAAACAGTGTTTGTAATTGAGACTGAATGTAAATGTAGGTATACAGCCAACAGTGGAGCTGGACCCCTGAGCTCAGAATGTGTTCATTCAGCTGTGTGTGCGTGTGCGTGTGTGTGTGTGTGTGGCTGAGCTGCTGTGTTGGCTGTTTGTCCTCTTTACCGTTTTGCAGAGCGATGATCTTCTGGTGCTGCTGCTCGGTCACGGCTGTCAGGGCGTTGAGATGTTTCAGAGTTAATTCCAGAACCACAGCCTTCTCCAGGTGACCCAGCGTCTACAGTCACAAGTGTGTTTACAACTCTTTCCCACGTTCACAAGACGTTACACGTTTATACATTAACGCAAAGATCAAACAGCCTACCGTCAGTTTGAGATGTTCAGGTAATAAGTCTTTCAGTTGTCCGATGCATTCATTAATCCTGTCTCTCCTCTTCTTCTCGATGAGTCTGTGTGGTAACTTATACGCGTCCTGTGTTGTCATATAACACAAAGAGACAGAATAAAGTTATACAACACGTCACGTTTAGTTTAAAACATAAAGTTTAGCACTGTAGACACGATAAACACGAGTGATGATTCAGTACCTGGAGAGAAAAAAGGAAGCCTTACCTTTCCTTCCTCTCGTTTCATTCCTCTTTTTGATTTGCACATGTAAAGAGATGAATACTCGACCCTAAAGACAAAACAAAAACTCGTAAGTTCTCCAGAAGCTCGCAAACACACAGCTGTGAACAAACGTGTCAGTTTAAAGCAGATAAAAACAGAAATTACCCCAAAAAATCAGCATGATCCAGGAACTGTCTGTCCTGTAGTCGCGCTATTCTTTCCTCCATAACTTTTCCTCTTCTTTCATCCACTCCTTTCCTGACTTGAGCTGTTTTGTAATTCAGTGAAAGTGTTGAGGGAGTGTTGTGTATGTATGTATGTGCAGCAGTGCAGCACTTTCAGACTGATGTACTCGCCAGAGCTCTGCTGCCACTTTGCCGAGGCGGTTTTTTTTTTTCGTCTGTTTCCTACCCGTTTTCCGTCAGTCCCCGCCCACTACGACTCTGATTGGCTAGCAGCGTCTCGACTCTGTGCTAGGATTGGTTAGCGTTTAATACTCGCTTAAGAACTCCTAGCCAATCGTAGCGCGCGAGGGCGGGTCGTGTATGAATACGGGTGGTAGAAAAGAGTGAGTTATGAGTAAGAACTCTTAACTAATCATATTATAGAAGGGCGGGGTTTGTCGAAATGCGGGTGGGCTTAAAAAAGCCCACAACGCTTGGCTGAGCACTCCGTGGGGCGAAGTAGAGCGCACGCGCGGCGCAACAGCTCCTAAAGGCTCACGTGTCGGCTGCACCATGCGGTCAGCTAATGAACGAGATATTACGAGCCGTCGTCACAGGCAGCGACAATCGCTAAGTCCTGTCCGTACACTGAAAGGAGCAGACCGTGGGGGGTTGGGCGGAGCTATTACAACTTAACAGATAAAAGGTCGCACGCGTTTGCAGGCAGCCCCTGCCTACTGTAGTCCTGAAACATACACAACTTTCTGTACACAAACAAACCAAGCAAACAAGTGGAGCAAGAGCGCTCGGCAAACACCGGAGCCCGCTCGTGAGCTCGCTCCACTTCTCCGGGATCCTCGCGCTGCGTGCGCTAACACGTGCGCGGTGCTGGACGCTGCGCGCGCATCCAAACTTTACGTGGCGGCTTCGTGCAAAAGTGCAGTGTCACGCGCGCGGTGCGTGAACCTGTGAGTGACAGAGCGAAGCACGAGAGACGGAATGACCGCACTGTCCACACAAACACTCTCCAGCGCTTATCTAATGGACAGTGCTCGGATTTTAAAGTAGCTTCCCCCGGAACTCTCCCTCACTGCACAAATAACAACACCACACTAATGGACAGCAGCGTCGTTAGCACGTATGAAGTAGGGATACTTTAGTGCCATTTATGTAAATACAAGCCCACACGTCCTGTTTGTTTATGTAATAAAACATCCACATCAGTTTACTGTTAAAAGCGCTGTGCTATTAGAGCTCATGTATGAAGATTTGTGACTTTTACTTCAATAGTATTCGAGTCGATGTTTAGAATGTACTTCAAATATGTACTGCTTCCATATGTTGGCTATCAGGTGGAGAGAAATGATGGAGTCCAGGGTAACACAAATGTTCTCCAGTTAAAAGCTTCAAAGTAATGTTGTGGGTGTTATGCCAGTTTTTGGTTATTTTTAATGAATGTTGCTCTTTTGTTAATCTGAGTCATAGTCTTATTTTAGACACAACAGTATTCATTATGTTACACTATAGTGTTTGAATGGAGGATGATGATTACAAATGAAATTTTAGACAACGTGAGCAGTGCCAATATAGTTTTAATCTGCAATAACGAAGGTTGACTATTTAACCTCTTAAGCTTCTGGTTTTTGTTGCACTCTGAGGAGTATTATACAGTAACTACATTGAAAACAATGCAAACTGGTTGAGTTATTATTCAATTATAATACTATTGCATATATATATATATATATATATATATATATATATACTACACATACACACACACAGAGAGACTTGCTCAAGGTGGAGGGCAGGTCCTATCTGTGGCACCTGGGGATCAGTGGTGCACTCAGGGCACTTCAGTCAGTTGACAAGACTGGATAGCTAACCACCAGACCACAGCTGCCTATATATAATGTGCATAAAATTATAGGTTTTCACTCATAAAGTTTACAAAACATCATTTGTTCAATGGAGTCCAACCTTTTATATGACTGTTAATGCCTATTGCATACATGTGTTTATGTACAGTATATCATCCACAAAAGCTTGGTGTGGGTGCAGGTTTTTATTCTAATCTAACCACAGCAGACCTGATACTAGAGTTGTTTCATTACTCTTAGTATTCAGTTGTTCAGTTGTTCCTGCTTTGTTTAAAATAAAGGTCTGCAGCCACACTGACCATTGTAGATAAGACTGGGCAAAACTCATGTATACTATATATTATATAATGTACATAATATACCGTATACTCCACCCTCTGTGTATGAGCACATTATAGTGATACTTATATGGGATTAGCTGTAACTCTCTCACATGCCTGCAGGTCACATTACTTCTCCATGGGAATCATGTGACAGCTCCAGCGTCATTATAAAGAGATCATACAGTGTGTGTGTGGCAGCATTTGGCAGATGTCATGCATTCACCAGCATGTTTGACAGTGATGGTGGATGTCAGCTCTAATCCATACTTGCTGCACTGTTTCCTCAGCTGGTCGTGTGTTGGAGTCCCCCTTTCTCGGTCTTCCCTCCTCTCTCACTCCCTCCCTCTGTTTCCTCTCCTCTGCTGTGTTCTGCTCTATATGTGGCTCTCTGGCAGCTCCGCTCCAAATGTTTTCCATATTAGTTCAGAGCCCTCTCTGGTTCCAAATAGCAGGGCTTTAGCTCAGAGAGGAGCCCCTAGCAGGGCAGGGAGGGGAGTAGAAGGGTGGAAGGGCAGGGCAGAGGAGGTGGCAGGCAGCGCAGTGGAAGGGCGGTCAGTCGAAAATAAAAGAAGAAAACACAACAAGAGGAAGAAGAGTAGAAGAAGAGGAGAAGAAAAGAGAGAAAAGCACTTTAGTTGACCCTTCACAGGAAGTGTAAGCTGCATTGCTTGAGGGCAGGAGGTCAGTAGGAAGTATGGGGTCAGATAAGGGTCCAGCAGGGTCCGGTGGAGCAGAGAAACCAGCCAGGCCAGAAGATGCCCACACATGCTGCGGCTGTCGCTTCCCACTGCTCATCGCCCTCCTACAGTTGCTGCTGGGCATCGCTACGGCCGCCGTGGCCTTCATTATGGTCACCGTCAGCCCCTCTCTGCTGGCCAGGGAGACGCCCCACTGGGCCGGCATCATCGTAAGCATTTCAGCCTCCTCTTCCTCTTGCTTGCACCCATGCTCCTCTTCCTCAACTCCCAGCATGCCTTTCCCACTGCCTGGGCCTAGCATGAGGCCTAATCAACTCACCTCAGCAGTCAACACGTCGCCATGCAGCCCCCGTACACATCTCACTGCAGCCATAATGAAGCCTCGGCTAAAGTTACACTGTCTGTATGCATGTATTACATGGCTGAGCAGTTCACTGGAGCAGTATTACAGTGTAGAACACATACATGCAGAGTTAGAGCCAAGTGGTTGTTAACAGTTTGGAGATTCCATTTTTGAAACATTAGCTTGATTGATACTTCTTAGAAATAAATGAACAGTTTGTTCTTTTGAGATCTTTCAGTTTGTTCCTAAGCCTACACTTATAAATAAATTGAGGTGTCCAAATTGGTTCTTTGGAGTAATGCCATAGAAGAGTCACTTTTGGGCACATGAAATGTGGAATGGAATGTATAAAAAAGGAAGTACTGATACTCTTGAATATCACAGTAAGAACATCTTTAAATTACAGTGAGGAAAATAAGTATTTGAACACCCTGCAAATTTGCAAGTTCTCCTGAAAATTTCATCTTAGGTGCATGTCCACTGTGAGAGACATAATCTAAAAGAAAAAGTCCGGAAATCACAATGTATAATTTTTTAATAATTCATTTGTTTGTTACTGCTGCAAATAAGTATTTGAACACCTGTGAAAATCAATGTTAATATTAGCCTTTGTTTGCAATTACAGAGGTCAAACATTTCCTGTAGTTTTTCACCAGGTTTGCACACACTGCAGCAGGGATTGTGGCCCATTCCTCCACACAGATCTTCTCCAGATCAGTCAGGTTTCTGGGCTGTCGCTGAGAAACACGGAGTTTGAGCTCCCTCCAAAGATTTTCTATAGGGTTTAGGTCTGGAGACTGGCTAGGCCACCCCAGAACCTTGATATGCTTCTTATGGAGTCACTCCTTGGTTTTCCTGGCTCTGTGCTTTGGGTCATTGTCATGTTGGAAGACCCAGCCACGACCCATCTTCAGTGCTCTAACTGAGGGTAGGAGGTTGTTTCCCAAAATCTTGCAATACATGGCCCCGGTCATCTTCTCCTTAATACAGTGCAGTCGTCCTCTCCCATGTGCAGAAAAACACCCCCAAATCATGATGCTTCCACCCCTATGCTTCACAGTAGGCATGGTGTTTTAGTGATGGTACTCATCATTCTTCATCCTCCAAACACGGCGAGTGGAATTAAGACCAAAAAGTTCTATTTTGGTCTCATCTGACCACAGCACTTTCTCCTATGACTCCTCTGGATCATCCAAATGGTCATGGGCAAACTTAAGACGGGCCTGGACGTGTGCTGATTTAAGCAGGGGAACCTTCCTTGCCATGCATGACTTTAAACCATGACGTCTTAGTGTATTAGCCACAGTAACCTTGGAAACAGTGGTGCTAGCTCTCTTCAGGTCATTGACCAGCTGCTCCCGTGTAGTTCTGGGCTGATTCCTCACCTTTCTTAGGATCTTTGATGCACCACGAGGTGAGATCTTGCATGGAGCCCCAGTCAGAGGGAGATTGACAGTCATGTTTAGCTTCTTCCATTTTCTAATAATTGCTCCAACAGTTGATCTTTTTTCACCAACCTGCTTGGCAATTGCCCCGTAGCCCTTTTCAGCCTTGAGAAGGTTTACAATCTTGTCTCTGGTGTGTTTGGACAGCTCTTTGGTCTTAGC